>JBBCBC010000017.1:8895278-9159026 GCA_037126765.1 Stenogyne calaminthoides | reverse complement strand
AAATTGAGTATATTATTTGGGAAGGAAAGTATAATATGATAAGCTTTGCCTATTGTACGTATATTATGAACATAATTTGTTCACGAAAATCAATATTCTTGATTACACACAACAAGTAATTTAGGTGTATTTTAAATGGTATAGATTATTTTATTAAAGATCAGTATTTTGTTTTGTTGATATAAATTATTTTCACTAAAAATCAAGCATTATACTGTTATGCATATATTCTTTCTAAATTTATATAGGAAAAATTATTAATAAATACAATTTTTTTATGCAAATTACTAATAAATACAAACGGGATTGTATATATAATAGAAGTTGCACGCGAAAGTGCAAATATACATACGTATATGCAATCATTTTATACCTATTAGTAAATTATAATTTTGAAATGTATCCTATAAGTCTCCCATTTATATATATATATTGTCAAAATGGTGACTGTACCGTAATTAATAAATACTTAAACAAATGAATTTGTAGTCAAAATATTGAAACACGTCGGATCTTTAACACTACAGCTAGACTCGTTCAACATGTCCAAATCTACCCGCTAAATTGCTTTCAATTTTAATTCAAAAAAACTTCAACTAACCCACATTCACGTAAACTTTCTTCCTAAAAAATATCACTGTTTATATACAAAGTGTCAATATATAGAAGGCAAAGTGGCGTTATTTAGCAATTTTGAAAAAAATAACACATAAAAGCAAATACTTATTTTAAATGATGATATGTTAAAGATGACAAGTGAAAAGATGATACTTTAACACAGAAAACTGCTAAAATGAACATTTTAATTTTATCACGTGAAAGAATCTTATAATAAGAATGTATCTTTTTTTTTTTCCAATTTATTATATATGTATTCATGAATCATGATATGTGTTAAACTGTTAATCCGAGTATATATAAATTAAAAGCCACATATACATTTATAAAAATGGCAAGCAATAGGAGTAGGACCGGACAAGGTCGATCTTGTATACATGCAATCTAAATAGTAAATACATTCTCCGATAATATTAATTAATTGTTTTATTGAGGTATTAGTGTTTTTTTTAGCGCATTAGTACGTATCACTTACTTCATTTTCACCGAACAATATGTTTATATTCACTAAGAAGTATTAGTTATGTATATATAGTTGCATCATATAATTTGGTATACAAGAGATTTATTCTAATTTTAGAGGATGTTGTATTCCGCATGCATTTACAATCTCCTATTTCATTGGTGTTCCACCCTTTTAAATCTTTAAAACATAAATCCACAAATATAAAGTGGAACACTAATTATGAAATATGTGATCTCATTCCAAATGTATGTGGCCTTTTCTTCTTTATAACGTTAAAGTTTAACGTTTGAGTTGCTAAAAATACAAATCCGACTACTAATTTAGAATGACTATAATTTTATTATAAAAAGAGTTGAACTTTTTTGAATGGAATTGTTTGGTCTGATAAAAAAAAAGAAAAGGAAAAAAAAACTAGAACTTTCAAATATATATATATAGTACGTATGTTATTAATTTAATTGATAAAGTGTTTAAAGTTATGACCTTTATGTGTTTACTATTTTAAGTTATAGGCCCACACGGCCACGCGGTCTCCAGGTCGTCTTCATGCATGAATTAGTCTGCAATTCTAATGCATTTCAATCTTATATATATCACAACATAACACCACATAAAATACCTAAGTTTTTCACACATTACTACACACACCAACACAATTAATTTTTTCTCCATAAGTCTTCCTAGAAACCACGTTGATATCACCACCAAATTTCACGTAAAAATACCTGGGAAAAAAAATCGTCAAATTCTCAAAGTCTATAAATACCATATCATTTGTGTTAAAAAATAGACCACCACAAATCAAGAAAGAAGAAAGAAGGAATACGAGAGATCAATATCTAGTGATACTTTTGATAAATTTGAGCGGAATATATATATTAAGATTGAAGATTGAAGATGAGTTCCAACAGCGGAAGTGTTTTCCCTAAAGTAAGGGTACCTGTTTCAACCATGATGGGAAAGAAAATTGCACAGGTTGGAAAGAAAGCAGTCAAATCTGTTGTTAAAGTCGTCAAGAAAAACAATTAAGGATTATTGTATCCCTATGATTAATTCATTATGTTAATTTAAAATGACAGAAATCGTGTTTTTATATATAGCTTCTCTAGAAAAAAGTCTTTAATAACTATGTCGTGTCTGTTATTAAAACTTTTATCTAGAGAAGTTGTAATGCCAGGATTTCTGTGATTATCGGTCAGTTTTCTTGTAATTTGATGTATCTGTTTCGATTTAGTGTAAGCTCACTTAATTAATTTCATTATGAATTTGTGTGTTCAGCAATAGTTCATGTAATACGATCATGATTAGAGTGTGTATTAAATAGATGATGTTGTAAGATTGATATTCTCATGTAATACAAAATTAGAGATGCGTTTATTGTGACTTTTTATTAGAGGAACTGTTACTTCGACTTATATTTATATTATATAATCAGTAATTTATTCATTTCCGGATTTATTTTTATGTATGTATCAGTTTTTCCTCATATGTGATGGAAAAAATTAACGTCGATGATTAATTTGATATGTAACGATTATGTTGGGATTGTTGGAGCCTGAGTGAAACGGGGATGCAGTGCGCGAGAGGCGCTCGACCTATGCTCGTGGTCGAGCACTTATGCTCGGTCGAACACCCCCCATGCAGCGCGTACTAGGCGCTCGACCAAGACATGAGGTCGAGCACTTCTGCTCGACCAAGGCCCGTGGTCGAGCGGTTCCGAAAGCCTGTGCGCGGATTTTAGGGTTTTGGCCCAGTCTCATATTTAAACACTTTTGACTTATTGTATTTGTATATCACCAAAAATATAGTAGATCTCCTGGCTTGGTAGTGCCCCCAGACGTAGTAATTCCTGACGAACTGGGTAACCAAATTTGTGTTCCTTAATTCTTGTTTCTATTATTTTCTCCATAATTGCTGCTTTAAATCCTAACAGATTAACGACTTAATTCCTAGGTCAATTAAATACAAATAGTAGCAAATTTCAGAAGGTTTCTTATAATTAATTAATATTTTTAAAAATAAAAATAAAAACAAGGTTCACAACGTAGCTTAAGAAACTCTAAGAAGTATTAATGTTAACAGGGCCCAGAAAATGCTTTAATCTAATTTGTTAGATACATGAGTTGCAACCTTTTTTTTTAGAATGAGGAATTTAATTAAGCACGATATATATATACAGATTATATTATTCATGATCAATATATATATGTTTGAAAAATCTAGAATAATTAAAAAGTTAAAAACCGTGCAGATTTGAAAATTTGTATGTGTGGATTTATGGTTTGTTTAATTAATTTATGCAATATTAATTCGGGAAATAAAATGGAGGGATATACCAATAATTTCATCAAGAATCTGAGCTACTTTTACATATGTTAACTAAAATTAATTTACATTTTGGTGTATATATACTTAATATTATTAGAACACACTGTAATCAGAAGATGTAAACAATAAACGATACTAATAGATATTTTTGTATTTATTTAAGAAATTAAGAATGAAATACAAATATATCTATCAAGATCGCTTCTATTATCAAGCTTTCATCTTAGGTTTATGTCTTATTTCAGCTGTTTAGTGTCTTGAAATTTCCACATATCCATATTGTGAGATGATGCTACATGAAACTTACAATAAAATAAAATATTTTGTACGTAATTAAGAATAACAAAAATTAATCACGGTATTTATTCTTATTGGACAGTATATATAAATCCGTTGAAATGCATGCATAACAAAAATCATTTTTTTGTTGCGGAGAATATTTTTCTTGAAAATCAAGGACTAATGCGCATTTCTTCCTGGAAATTACGTTGAATTAATTTGCAGGAAATAAATAAATGGTGGTATTTTGTCTTGTTGGTCTTTCTAAGTAATATATATGCATGTGTGCGCTCATACCTTGTCAAATTAATTAAACATAGGAATGCTGCCAGTAATTGGAAGAATTTGTTTAGGTAATTATTAAGTATGACAAAAATTCATATGAGTCGATCTCATACATAAGACGAAGTACAAATTATCATAAATTAATACACCCTTTTTTTTTCCAAAAAATGTTAAAAAGTCATTAATGTCCAAATTATGTCCCATCTCACCGTGAGACCGTTTCATGCAAGCGTGTCTCATTAAATATATGTTAGGGATGCAGTTAACACATAAGTACTCCTTTACTCCTTAAATTTAAGGTCTAGTTGGGGTCACAACATGGAATTTTAGAGACCTTTTATTTAAAAAAAAAACACAATCATAGAACTTTTAGAGACTCTTTATTAATTTATTACAAATAATGGATTTATTTATAGTGAATATTCCATCTCTTATCATACATGTCTTGTAGGGTTCGATTCCCCTGTTCCACCTTTCATATTCAATTAGTGTTTAATCCTTTTAGATTTTTAACATATGGACCCAAAATATGGTGGTTCATTAAATATTTTTTATTATTCTACGTGTCATCCTTCCATATTATGAAATACGAAATGGAACACCAATTATGAAACAAGTGATCTCATTCCAAAATCCCATTTTGTATTATAACTTGAGATGTAACCATAACCATACACCTTATGAGTTATTATAATTAATTAACACACACAAAAAAAAAGGAAAAAAGAAGATATTCTCAAGTCAACTATTTAAAAAATAATTGTTTCCCAATAAGCAAACTTTTATATATCTTAAGTGTTTTTCTCGTACTATTGCCTTAATTTTCTTCCTCGCCGTGTATGAATTGGTCGGAACAGAGTCACACACACACGAGTTGAATCGGTCGTAAAATGAACTTTCATAGAATTAATTTACAAATAAATATAATCAAACGACCCAACATGCATACGTGTATATATATCCTCTAAAACTTGATAATTAAACATGCAGAAAGGAAGAACACAACACAACTACACACAAAACCCATTTCAATTTCCTCAAAAAAATCAAACTTACATATTTAGAAATTCATCAGCAATCAAACCCTTTTTTCCTTGAAATCACATAGAAATTAGGACCCGAAATTCAATTAACGTAACACATAGTCTTCAAGCTCTAATAAATCTCTATAAATACCAGCCCTACTTATTTCAAAAAATATACAAACAAACAACGCAAATAAAGGAGAAATTATTAGAATCTTTTCGATATATTAATTTTCGAAGATGAGTTCGAACAAGGCGGGAAGTGTTATTCCGAAAGAACGACCACATGTTTCGACAATGGTTGGGAAGAAAATCGCGGAGGCTAGTGAGAAAGCTGTCAAGACGGTTGCGAATGCAGTCAAGAATCACAATAATAAAGGAAAAGTTAACCCTTCTAACTAGTTTATATATATGTTCTTAATTTTAAGTGCAATATATGTTTCTAATTAATGGTTATGTATTTGTTGCACGTACGTACTTTTGTTGTTGTTGTTGGACTTTACAGTTTACACATTAATGTTGCAGGAGATTTTAGTATATAATGTGTACGTTGGACATTCATTTGTAAGATTTGTTTTGTAACCAATTAATGAAAGTTTTTTTTTTTTTTATTGCAACTTTATTTTTTTGTATCCTATGTTTTGTTTTGTAACCAAAAGAATTTAAGAAGGTGCTTGTTGTAACTTTATTGCGTCCTCAGTGTACATGTGAATGTGATTAGGAAATCACCCTTCATTGGTGATTAGGAAAAACTGAATTATATACAATCATGTACAATGAATGTTTCCGTAATTAGAGGAAACCAAATCAAAGGAAAAGTAAATGAAAAGTAAATACAAAGTAAATACAAAGATACCAAAGAATGTCTACTATCCAAAAATATACAAACTAGTCAACACTTCCCCTTAATACCCCTGTCAAGCGTTGCGTGGGATGCAAGCAAACGCAAAGCTTGGAACGAAGAAGCTCAAAGGCCGGTCGAGGGAGGCTCTTTGTGAAGATGTCCGCCAGCTGAAGATGAGATGGAACGAAACGAGTAGCAAGTTTCCCAGAAGACACCAGTTCACGAACAAAATGATAATCAAGATCAATGTGTTTAGCCCGTTTGTGAGCAACAGGATTCTGACTGAGAAAGATAGCACTTTTGTTGTCACAAAGCAAAACAGGCCGAGAAGGAGGCAACATCCGAAGCTCTCGAAGAAGATTAGATACCCAAACTAGTTCGGCTGAAGCATTCGCCATAGCACGGTATTCCGACTCACAACTTGAACGAGCAACCGTGGGCTGCTTCTTTTCACTCCAAGAAACAAGATTACCCCAAGGAAGATGGAGTAACCATAAGTTGAACGACGTGTCTCTATACATCTAGCCCAGTCGGCATCTGAGTAACCCACAAGTGAATACTCAGGATGCTTCCGAAAGGAGAGACCATAATGAATTGTGCCCTTTACGTAACGAAGAATCCTCTTGACAGCCAAGAAGTGATCATCCGTAGGAGAATGGAGGAACTGACTCACAAGATTTATAGCATATGATAAGTCGGGGCGAGTGATAGTGAGATATTGAAGAGCACCAACAAGAGACCGGTACAATGTCGGATCACGGAACGAAGAACCATCACTAACAAGCACCTCTCCAGCTGCTAAGGGAGTCGTGACTGGTTTGGAGTCAACCAGTTCAGCACGCTCCAAAATGTCATGAGCGTACTTGGCTTGCCCAACAAAAAGTCCATCTGAAGTGTAAGAAACTTCAAGTCCAAGAAAATAGTTGAGTCGGCCGAGATCTTTGATGGCAAATTCTCGATGAGTAGGAGAAATAAAATTCTGGAGCATGGCAGGCTTATTTCCTGTAACAATGATGTCGTCTACATATAATAGAAGGAAAATGACAGACTTACCCCGAGAAAGATGGAACAAAGATGAATCACAACGACTCTGGCAGAAGCCCAAACTTAATAGATATGTGCTGAAATGTTGAAACCAAGCAAGTGGAGCTTGGCGAAGTCCGTAAAGGGCCTTTTTAAGGCGACAAACATGATTCGGAAACCGAGCATCCACAAAGCCAGGGGGCTGAGACATGAAAACTGGCTTGTCAAGATTGCCATTGAGAAATGCGTTCTTGACATCCAATTGATGAAGATGCCAGTGGTGCTGGACCGAAAGAGCCAAGACGATACGAACAGTGGCAGCCTTAACAACAGGACTGAAAGTATGATGAAAATCAATGCCAGGGATCTGGGTGAAACCCTGAGCAACTAACCGAGCCTTATGACGTTCAACAGAGCCATCTGCATGAAACTTCGTTCGAAATACCCATTTGGAACCAACAATGTTCGTGTCCGGAGGTCGAGGAACTAGCTCCCAAGTCTGATTTGATCGTAGGGCGTCAATTTCCTCCTGCATGGCAGCTAACCACTCAGGGGATTTAGCAGCAGTCTTGAAGCCATGAGGCTCAGAGGCAGCAACGAGAGCAGAGAGTAGAGCGGTGGAAGCAAGATTGACAGGATAACGGGGCTTGAAGATCCCGGCCTTGGCCCGAGTGGTCATCGAATGAGAGGGCTGATGTACAGTGACCACAGGTTGCTGGTCGGGCGGTGTAGGCTGCTCGGGCAGTCAAGGTGTTCGAGCAGGGGGCTCGGCGGGTCGTTTCAACCAAAGGAGCAAAGTTGGCTTAATGGTGGACCATTTCGTCATCGAGTAAAACACAATGTACGGGCTGAATGACGGGCGTAGGAGGAGGCACGGGTGTGGGCGGTCGAGGGGAAGAGTCACTCGAATGAAGACCCGAAGCCTCAAGAAAACTAGTAATCTATAGATCCTGTAACTTTGACGTTGAAGGAGCTCGTGAAAATGGGAATAAGAGCTCATCAAATTGAGCATGGCGAGTAACGAAGACTCGTGAAAGGTCTGGATCAAAGCAACGAAAACCCTTGTAGGAACTGCTATATCCTAGAAAAATACATGGACGACTGCGTGGTGCCAATTTATTTTCTGCATAATCTCTTAAGAAAGGAAATACCCGGCAACCGAAAGGCTTGAAATTTCCATAATTTGGAGCTGAACCATAGAGTAGCTCAAAGGGCGATATGCCAGATAAAACGGAAGATGGTAAACGATTAATGATATTTACTGTTGTGGCAAAGGCATCGAACCAGAGAGATGCTGGTGCATGTGCGTGAAAAAACATAGAAAGGCCTGTCTCAGAAATATGACGATGTTTTCGTTCAGCCCGTCCATTTTGCTGTGGAGTATAAGGACACGACAAACGATGATGAATGCCATGAAGCTGCATAAAGTCACGTACTCTAGTATTTACGAATTCAGTACCTCCATCACTCTGAAAGACTTTAATAGTACTAGAGAATTGATTGCAGACAAACTTTTGGAAACGGACTAACGTATCATAAAATTCAGACTTTGCACGTAGCGGAAAAATCCAAGAAAAACGCGAATAATCATCCACAAAAGCAGCATAGTAACGAAAACCATCATTAGTAGAAATAGGTGCAGGACCCAACAAATCACAGTGAATTAACTCAAGCACAGATGTAGCACGTTTATCATTCATTTGAAAAAGATAATCGCTACTCTTTGCCAACCGACAAGATTCACAAACACCGTGATTCGGTAAAAGCGAAGTAAGCGATGATAAATGCCCTAATTTATTTAAGCTGCGAAATAATGGAAAATGGGACATGCCCAAAGCGTAAGTGCCATAAATCAAAACTTGCCTTCAACACTTTTGACTTGATCGGCGCCACCAAAGTGGAACACCTCGATCAAGTAAGTATAGACCCCGATCACATCTACCCCGTGCCAATATTTTCTTTGTCACCCGATTTCGGATTGCAAAAGAATTTATCGTAAAAATGACGCGCCCTTCGGAAAATCGGATGTCAATTTATCGATAGATAATGTGTTTTTGGTTATGTGAGGCACAACTAAGACATCGAGCAATTTAACATCATCAAAAATCTTACTAGTGCCAACATGCGAAATATGTAAAGAATTCCCATTACCAACAATTCTTGAACCGTTACTTAATATGGCTCATAAGAGTCAAGTGCGAGGTCGATTAAATTATGTGTGAGCAGAGGCACCCGAGTCCAAATACGGTCCAGAAGCGGGATCGTAAACGCCAAGATCGAGAGTTAAATGCTTGTGCTAGATTTGCAGAAGAAATTGCACGGCGAGCATTGAGAAATTGTGGGCATTTATCGGCGTAGTGATCTGCACAACAAATTTGGCAGCGAGGGACCCATGTGCGACGTCCACCACCCTGTTTGCCTTGTCGGAGTCATCAACTGGCCGGCCAATGGAGGACAATTGGTCACAAAGAGTTTTGAATTTTCGACCATAATCGTCGACGGAGAGATCCCCGAGGCGCAAGGAAAGAAGTTCTTCCCTTAACTGATGAGTTCGAGAGGCGCATTTAATCGAGAAGACGACCTCTAGGGCTTTGCCATTTGCCACGAGAGGTTTTGCAATCGAGGACTTCGGTCATAGCATCCTTGGATAGCGACGTGAAGATAACGCCAAGAAGTTTCTTGTCTTTTAATCGCCACGAAGCAAACTCAGGGTTCGGTATTTGAACACCTGTACCAGAATTGATGGTGGGAGGAGGAGCGACGGTTGTTCCATCCAGGTGGCCGGTGATGTCGAAGCACTCAGCCATGGTGAGATACTGACAACGCCACATCATGTAGTTCTCGGAATCGAGTTTGAGAGGCACCATATTTATCATGGTGTTAGCGGGCATAGGATCGACAGAGGTTTGATTGGGCATCGGAATGACGGAGAGAGAAGCAACAAGTGAAGGTGAGTGAGGTGCGATCCGTGCCGGAAAAAAAACAGAGGGTCGGGAAAAAAAAACAGAGTGAGGTGCGGCGGCCGTGTAGTGATTAAGGTTTTAGGATCTTTCCCTTACTGATACCATGTGAATGTGATTAGGAAATCACCCTTCATTGGTGATTAGGAAAAACTGAATTATATACAATCATGTACAATGAATGTTTCCGTAATTAGGGGAAACCAAATCAAAGGAAAAGTAAATGAAAAGTAAATACAAAGTAAATACAAAGATACCAAAGAATGTCTACTATCCAAAAATATACAAACTAGTCAACACTTCCCTTTAATAGTACAAAACACAAATTCTTATGTAAATTAGTTTTTACAGTCTTTTAAACAGTATTAGTTATTTCATTAAAGAGTATTAATTTAATATAGTATTAATTAAAATGAACTACAGAGGACGCCTCCGTAGATTCATAGTATATATGCATGGGAGTTTGTTTTTCAAAATTCCAAATAAATGATTCTCTTGTTTCGAAAAAAAAAAAAATAAATGATTCTCCATTGTATAAGAAACTGACCATATATAAGTGCTTTATAATTGATCAAGAGAAGATAATATATGCTTAATAATAATAAATAATAATGATAAAGAGATTATATATTCTAATAATTTTTTGGATCTGAGAAATTTCTAACATGACAAATAATGTGCACCCTTTGCACCAATTCTAAATTGGTGCAATTGGATTTTTTTATTTTTTTTCAATTTTTCAATTGAATGGTTTATGATTTAGGGTCTAAGTTTAGGATATAAGGTTCATGGTTCATCCAAACTAAAATTGAATTAATGAATTGGTGCACACAAACATCACTCGTCTAACATGATGATTCATATATATGTTAATTTGGGTTCGTTATATATGCAGTTCAAGATTTTACATAAATTACTTGTTAATTCTTTATATACTAATTAGTAGGAGTAATTTGATAATTTGTTATTTATATATATATATATATATATATATATATATATATATATATATATATATATTTGGTTGGAATTATGTCATTAATCTTGAGAGAATGGATTATTGAGAGACCTATCTTTTCAACTTTTGTAGCCTTTAACTGGCCTTTTTTGCCAGTCCAACTTGTGCCTGGAATTGAAGTTGCAGTAGCTCCAAAGCGACGCAAACGTTCATCCAGAAAATCCCTAGAGGGTCATACAATTGCAAAAGCACATGAACTTTCGTGTCCAAGATTCAGACAACAGATTTATATATAATTTTGAGGAGAATGGCGTTAAAATAGACGTGGTCTTCACCTCTGGTGTTTTCATCCATCCAGAAACAGCTAAAAATATTCATTCAGTTCTCTTCAGTTAGTGGTAATATCCCCGCGATCAATATCAAAAGAGGCCAAGGTAAAGGGGAATTCAAATAGCAAAGCAAGTGAAAAAGAAACCAAAAATATTGGTAATCTCGCTGATAAGAGGGATTGCCATCAAGTCGTTGTTCGTATCACTACTACACATTTGAGCTTGGAGAGCTCCACTTGGACAGCCATTTTTAGAATAGCCCTCCAAGTGATTCCTTGGAGAGCGGTTCTATTAAAAAAAAAAAAAAAACGGTTAAAAACCATTGTCCAAGATCAAAGCTTAGACAACGGTTCATAACCGTTGTGCAAGGGTAATTGGAGAGCGGTTTTGAACCACTGTCCAAGGTAAAGCTTGGACGGTTCATAACCGCTCTCCAAGTGAATTAATTTTTTTATTTTTTTTTGTAAAGCTTTTATTTTTTGTTTTAATTTGTAAATTCTTTTTAGGTACAGTTCAAATATTTTATTCTTTAAATTCTCGTGTTATTTATATTTAATATTCGTCGTATTTAATGAGATTAACACAAACTCTTATGTAAAATTTGTTCATAATATTACTTGTTTAAATAGAAAAGTATTACTTGTTTAGATAGAAAGGTATAACTTGTTTAAAGAAAAGTATTACTTGTTTAGATGAAAAATTATTACTTGTTTAAAGGAAAATATTACTTATTTAGATAGAAAAATATTACTTGTTTAGAAGGAAAATTATTACAAGTTTAAAAGAAAGCTAGTACTTTTTTTTAAAAAAAAGTACAAGTAAAAAATATAATTTTAATATAATTTAATTTAAATTTAAATTTATATAAAAAAAATTATTATATAAAAATGTGATTGAATTAATAAATAAGATAATTGAAATAAAGAATTAAAAAAAAAAATTGTAAGAAAAAGCGATTTTTAGAACATATAGAATTAATTTCATTAAATTAACGCAAAAAAAGTATTACTTGTTTAGATGAAAAAGTATTACTTGTTTAAAGAAAAGAATTACTTGTTTAAATAGAAAAGTATTACTAGCTTGTTTAAATAGAAAGGTATAACTTGTTTAAAGAAATATAAAGTGTTGGAGAGCGGTTAAAAAACCGTGTGTCAAATATATATCTTGGACAAATGGTTGAAAACCGCTCTCCAATATTTCCCTTGATGGGGTTAAAAATCGTTGTCCAAGTGCGATTTCTTGGACAACGGTTTTTTATCAGTTGTCCAAGCTTGGACAGCTGTTACTTGGAGAGCGGTTATAACAGCTCTCCAAGATCATTTTTAACAGCTATCCAAGCTCAAATCTGTATTAGTGTATATTATAATCTGATTCAGTTGCAAAAGGACACATAATGCTAGCTCAATCTCTTCGTTTCTATTTGGGAGCAGATCTACATGCACTCGTGTAAGTTAATTCTTCTAAGAGTAAATAACATTTCTGCACTAATGAATTTGGATCTATCACCACCCAAGAGGGAATAATGTTTTTTTAGGACAGTGGGTTGTGTTTTAAGGACAATAATCTTACAGGTTTTGAAATGTGGGACAATATATTTTAAAATTTGTAAATATAGGACAATATGTTTTAAAATCTGTAAATGTAGGACAATTTTAGCCCAAATAAGCCCAAATCTCATGTGATGTCTCAGGCCAAATATAGGCTCGATTGTTCTACATTTACATATTTTAAAACATATTGTCCTACATTTACATATTTTAAAACATATTATCCTACATTTTCAAGTCAGTGAAAAAATTGTCCTTAATTAAAACACAACCACCCCTAAAATATTGTCCTTAAAAACATTTTTTTGGACACAAACTATTAATATAAGGTATAAACATTTTTTTGTTAGTACTCCCCACTATAATTTATACCAAAGCTTTCCTTTATTTTATTAATTATTATGCAGAAGCTCCCCTCTCTCCCAATTCATTTCTCTCTACATGCACATTTTAAATTTCGAATGTGTAAAATTATAAAGTATTTGCAAATTTACTAATATGTATGTGCAATTTATAACAAGATGAGAAAAAATATTTTGGAAAGTACAATTCAGACACTGTTAGCATTGATGTTAGCGGACAACCAAAAAATGTCTAATTTTAAAAGGAGACACACTTGCGTAAGACGGTCTTACAGTGACACAGAACATAATTTAGGCTTTGACGTTTTAATATTTTGGGAGAGATGAATGTTGATTGATGTTAAGTTGTATCTCGTCTCATGCATGAGATCGTCTCGTACAAATTTTTGTCAGTTAAATTAAAGTGCACATGTCCACTATTTCTGCATATTATTATGTATATACAAATTGTATTTTAAAGTAAATTCTCCATTAATTATCAAGACTTTTTCTTTCTTGTACAATAAAAGGTATGTTGACATGACTTCAAGAATTAGTCGGTGCAATCATGTTTGGGTGGTCAATGACAATGATGCCCGCGTCTCTCTACCCTTTAATTTCTTTTTATACTTTTCAACCTTTCTCAGAAAAATAAATAAATATACTATGGTGTTGATATTGATGAAAAGCACTTTTCATATATAATAATATTTAGAATTTACTTTCAATATTACAATATTAATGCTTTAGTGTAAAATTTCTTAAAATAACATCTATCTTGAGTTCGAGGAAGTGTTTTTTTTTAAAGCTTAGTTGCCAAAAGAAAAGGGCAAATATATTTTCTTTTGAAATTTAATTTTATAAAGTTTCATAAGAAATTTTGTATTATAAAATTAAAATATCATTATGTAATTATTAGAGTTGAAAACAATATAAAGTTATTTGTATTGACAATTTTTACTAATATATTTTACATTCCGCAACATTTAAAATATATGGTGAAACACATTTTGATTTTTAATTAATTAGGAAGAATGAAACACGAGATCTATCAATTAAACATGTCGTACGTATTGCTATATTTAATTTAATTTTTTATAACACGATTACATGTATAATTTGGGAAGGAAAGTATAATATGATACTAGCTGTGTATAAATTGTTTTAAAGATCAGTATCTTGTTTGGTTGATATTAATTGTTTTCACCAAAAATCAAGTCTTATGTTGTTATGCATATATATTCTTTCTAAATTTATATATTGTCAAAATGGTGACTGTACCGTAATTAGTAAATATTTAAACAAATGAATTTGTAGTCAAAATATTGAAACTCGAAGAAATCGGACTCTTTCAACACTACAGCTAGACTAGTTCAACATGTCTTCCTATTTTTATTCACAAAAACTTGGCAAGGCCTTGTATGCACCGAGTGTACCGTGCATTTATAGTGCATTTTAGAAGCGTGCAACTTGTTATGTTGAAAAGTGTAATTTATTTACACAGAAAAGTGCAAATGTTAATATGGGAACATAGTTGCATGAGTCTGTTTGAAATAGTTGCATGTTTTTGTTTTGTATAGTTGCACGCTTCTAAAATGCAATATGAGTGCACGGTGCACCCGGGTGCACATGAGACCCACTCCAAAAACTTTCTTCCATTAACTCAGGTTCACGTGAACTCTCTTCCTTAAAGTATCACTGTCTAATATACATAGTATCAATATATATATATATATAATGCAAAGTGTCATTATTTAGCATTTTTGAGAAAAACAACCCATAAAAATAAATATATTTTAAATGATAATACTTTAAAATATGACATGTGAAAAGATGATACTTTTATACAGAAAATTGCAAATATGAAATATACTTTAATTTTATCACGTGAAAGAATCTTATAATAAGAACTTAACTTCTTCTTTTTTTCAATTTAATATGACAATAACTCATATGAGACGGCCTTATAAATGAGACGTGGTATAACCTAACACAAATCACATATGTACATCTCTTCAAAAGTATTAAAGCGTCAATACGCAACTTATACCCCGTCTCACCATGAAACCGTCTCATATAAGTGTGTCTCGTTTATTGTATATGTGTTCATGAATCATGATATGTGTTGTTAGAGTTGATTGGAGTATAAAAAGCGACATATATATTTATAAAAATGGCAAGCAATAAGAGGAGGACCGGACAAGTCGATCTTGTATGCATATGCAATTGAAATACATTTTCAGATAATATTAATTAGTTGTTTTAGTAAAGGTATTATTTAGTATTACTTATTTTCGAACAATATACTAATGTTTTTTCACAGAAAAGTCTTAGTTGTGTATATATATTTGTATCGTACATTTGGTATAAAAGAGGCTTGCTCTTTAAATAGAGGATATTGTATTTCGCATTTACAATATATGTAGTCTTTTCTTCTTTATAACGTTAAATTTTAACATTTGAGTTGCTAAAAAACACAAAATTCGATTACAGGTGTTTCACTTTTCGTATTACATTGGTGTTTCATCCTTATGATTTTTTAACACATGGATCCAGGGTATGGTGGTTCGTTGAATATTTTTCATTATTCAACGTGTCGTCCATTCATACTATGGAATACAAAGTGCAACACCAATTATGGAATAGGTGATCTCATTCCCTAATATAATTTTATTATAAAGAAAAGAGTTGAACTTTTTTTAATGGAATTTTTTGTTCTTATAAAAAAAAAAAGTAGAACTTTCAAAATATAGTACGTATGTATGAGTTTAAAGTGTTATTAATTAATTAATTGATAAAGTGTTTAAAGTCGTTATGACCTTTATCTGCGTTTACTATTTTTAAAGACGTATAAACTGGTTGGTATAAATTATAAGCCCACACGGTCACGCGGTCTCTAGGTCGTCTTCTCCATGCATGAATTAGTCTGCAATTCTAATACATTTCAATCTTATATATATATATCACAACATAACACCACATAAAATACCTAAGTTTTTCACACATTACTACACACACCAACACAATTTATTTTTTCTCTATAAATCTTCCTAGAAACCACGTTGATATCACCACCAAATTTCACGTAAAAATACCTGGAAAAGAAAAATTGTGAGATTCTCAAAGTCTATAAATGCCCTATCATTTGTGTTAAAATATAGACCACCACAAAATATCTAGTGATACTTTGATAAATTTGAGTGGAATATTATATTAAGATTGAAGATCGAAGATGAGTTCCAACAACGGAAGTGTTTTCCCTAAAATAAGGGTACCTGTTTCAACTATGATGGGAAAGAAAATTGCACAAGTTGGAAAGAAGGCCGTCAAATCTGTTGTTAAAGTCGTCAAGAAAAACAATTAAGGATTATTGTATCTTATGATTAATTCATTATGTTAATTTTAAAATGATAGAAATAGTGTTATTATAGCTTCTCTAGAAAAATGTCTTTAATAACTATGTTGTTTCTGTTATTAAAAACTTTTATCTAGAGAAGCTGTAATGATGAGATTTACGTGATTATGGATTGGTTTTCTTGTAATTTGATGTATCTATTTCGATTTAGTGTAAGCTCACTTAATTAATTTCATATATTGTAGATTTAATTTGTGTGTTCAGCTATAGCTCATGTAATACTTGATCATGATTAATTAGAGTGTGTATTAACAGATGATGTTGTAAGATTGATATCTCATGAAATACAAAAGAGATGCGTTTATTATGACTTTTTATTAGAGGAATTGTTACTTCGACTTATATTTAGCTCTTATATAATCAGTAATATTATCATTTCCGGATTTATTTTAGCTATTTGTATCAATTTTCCTCATATATGATGGAAAAAAAAAAACATCGATGATTGATTAATTGATCTATAACGATTAACAACTTAATTTCTAGGTAATTCATCTCATCTAGGTCAATTAAATGGACAATTTAAAATAGTAGCAATTCCGCCTCATCTAAAAGCTCGAGCTTTTTCAGAAGGTCAATTAAATACAAATTAATTTCAGAAGGTTTAATTTAATTATTTTTTTAAAAAAAAACAAGGCTCACAACGCAGCTTAAGATACTCCAGGAATTTTTAATGTTAACATGGCCGAGAAAATGCTTTAATCTAATGTCTTAGATACATGAGTTATAACCCCCTTTTTTTTTTTTTTTTTTACTAGAATGGGATATTTAAGCATCAAACATATATAATTGATTATATTATTCATGATCAATACATACATATGTTCGAAAAATCAGGTTAGAATAAAAACCGTGCAGAGTTGAAAGTTTATATGTGTGGATTTATGTTTTTTGTACTTAATTTATGCAATGTCTGGGAAATAAAATGGAGGGATACCAATAATTTCATCAAGGTTCTGAGCTACTTTTACATATATGTTAATTAACTTACATTTTGGGGTATATATACTTAATATTATTAAAACACACTGTAATCAGAATGATATATAATAGACATCTTTCTATTTCTTTAAGAAATTAAGAATGAAATACAAATATATCTATCAAAGTCGCTTCTACTATATCAAGCTTTCATCTTAGATTTAGCTTATTTCAGCTGTTTAGGGTCTTGAAATTTCCACATATCCATATTGTGAGATGATCCTACATGAAACTTACAATAAAATAAAATATTTTGTACGTAATTAAGAATTAATAACAAAAATTAATCACGGTACATTTATTCTTATTGGACAGTATAAATCCGTTGGAAATGCATGCGCAACAAATATCATTTTTGTTGCGGAGAATAATTTTGTTGAAAATCAGGGACTAATGCTCATTCCTTCCTGGAAATTACGTTGAATTAATTTACAGGAAATAAATAAATGGTGGTATTTAGTCTTAGTGGTCTTTCTAAGTAATATACCACGTATATGTGTGTATATATGTGTATGTGTGTGCATGCCTTGTCAAATTAAACATAGGAATGCTGCCAGTAATTGGAAGAATTAATTGTTTAGGTAACTATTAGGTATGACAAAAACTCATATGAGACGGTTTCATTCATGAGACGGAGTACAAACTAGCATAAATACATATTCTCCTCCAAAAGTGTTAAAGCGTCAATACTCAAATTAAGTTTCATCTCACCGTGAGACCATTTCATGCAAGTGTGTCTCATTAAGTATCTGTTAGGGATGCAGTTAACACATATAAATACTCCTTTACTCCTTAAATTTAAGGTCTAATTGAGGTCACAGCATGGAATTTTAGAGACTTTTTATTAAAAAAAAAAACACAATCATAGAATTTTTACAGAATCTTTATTAATTTATTACAAATAATGTATTTATTTAGTGAGCATTCATCTCTTATCATACATATCAATCATCTTGTACACTTCGATTCTCCTGTTCCACCTTTCGTATTCAGTTAGTGTTTCATTCATTTTGATTTTTAACATATGGACTCAAAATATGGTGGTTCATTAAATATTTTTTATTATTCTACGTGTCATCCATCCATATTATGAAATATAAAGTGGAACACCAATTATGAAACGGGTGATCTCATTCCAAAATCTCATCTTGTATTATAACTTGAGATGTAACCATAACCATACACCTTATGAGTTATTATAATTAATTAACACAAAAAAAAAAAAGGAAAAAAGAAGATATTCTCAAGTCAACTATTTAAAAAATAATTGTTGCCCAATAAGCAAACTTTTATATATCTTAAGTGTTTTTCTCGTACTATTGCCTTAATTTTCTTCCTCGCCGTGTATGAATTGGTCGGAACAGAGTCACACACACACGAGTTGAATCGGTCGTAAAATGAAATTTCATAGAATTAATTTACAAATAAATATAATCAAACGACCCAACATGCATACGTGTATATATATCCTCTAAAACTTGATAATTAAACATGCAGAAAGGAAGAACACAACACAACTACACACAAAACCCATTTCAATTTCCTCAAAAAAATCAAACTTACATATTTAGAAATTCATCAGCAATCAAACCCTTTTTTCCTTGAAATCACATAGAAATTAGGACCCGAAATTCAATTAACGTAACACATAGTCTTCTTCTAATAAATCTCTATAAATACCAGCCCTACTTAAAAAAATATACAAACAAACAACGCAAATAAAGGAGAAATTATTAGAATCTTTTCGAAGATAAGTTCGAACAAGGAGGGAAGATGTTATTCGAAAGAACGACCACATGTTTCGACAATGGTTGGGAAGAAAATCGCGGAGGCTAGTGAGAAAGCTGTCAAGACGGTTGCGAATGCTGTCAAGAATCACAATAATAAAGGAAAAGTTAACCCTTCTAACTAGTTTATATATATGTTCTTAATTTTAAGTGTAATATATGTTTCTAATTAATGGTTATGTATTTGTTGCACGTACGTACTTTTGTTGTTGTTGTTGGACATTACAGTTTACACATTAATGTTGCAGGAGATTTTAGTATATAATGTGTACGTTGGACATTCATTTGTAAGATTTGTTTTGTAACCAATTAATGAAAGTTTTTTTTTTTTTATTGCAACTTTATTTTTTTGTATCCTATGTTTTGTTTTGTAACCAAAAAAGAATTTGCTAGCTTGTTGTAACTTTATTGCGTCCTCAGTTACAAAAACAAATTCTTTATGTAAATTAGTTTTTTCTTTTTCTTTTTTTTAAACAGTATTACTTATTTCATTTTGTGAGTTTTTTAAAATTTAATATAGTTATTAATTAAAATGAACTACAGAGGACGCCATAGATTCATAGATATATATGAATATATGCATTTTTCAAAATTTAAATGATTTTTTTGTTTCCGAAAAAAAATGATTTCCATTGTAAAGAAACTGACCAAATATAAGTGCTTTATAATTGTTTTCAAGAGAAGATAATATATGCTTAATAATAATAAATAATAATGATAAAGAAAGATTATATATTCTAATAAATTTTTGGTGAGAAGTTTCTAACATGGCAAAATAGTGTTTGCACCAATTCTAAATTGGTGCAATTGGATTTTTTTATTTTTTTTCAATTTTTCAATTGAATGATTCATGATTTAGGGTCTAAGTTTAGGATATAAATAGAATGGTTCATCCAAACTAAAATTGAATTCATGAATTGGTGCACACAAACATCACTCGTCATGATGATTCATATATATTTAATTTGGGTTCGTTATATATGCAGTTCAAGATTTTACATAAATTACTTGTTAATTCTTTATATACTAACTAGTAGGAGTAATTTGATAATTTGTTTTATATATATATATATATATATATATTTGGTTGGAATATGTCATTAATCTTGAGAGAATGGATTATTGAGAGACCTATTTTTTCAACAACTTTTGTAGCCTTTAACTGGCCTTTTTTGCCAGTGGACAACTTTGCCTGGAATTGAAGTTGCAGTAGCTCCAAAGCGACGCAAACGTTCATCCAGAAAATCCCTAGAGGCATACAATTGCAAAAAAGTTTGAACTTTCGTGTCCAAGAGAAGGACAATAGATTTATAAATCTATTTAGTGAATTAATTTTTTTATTTTTTTTTGTAAAACTTTTATTTTTGTTTTATTTTTTTGTTTTTAATTTGTAAATTCTTTTTTAGTATATCAAATATTTTACGTTTTAAATTCTCGTGTTATTTCTTTTTAAAAAATTTGTGATATAATGAGATTAAACAAACTTAATGTAAAATTTGTTCATAATATTACATGTTTAAATTTTTTTTAGATTGAAAGATATAACTTGTTTTATTACTTTTTTAGATGAAAAATTATGTTTTGTTTAAAGGAAAATATTACTTATTTAGATAGCTATTACTTGTTTAGAAGGAAAATTATTACAAGTTTAAAAAAAAGCTATATTACTTTTTTTACAAGTAAAAAATAATTTTAATATAATTTAATTTAATTTAAATTTATATAAAAAAATTATTATATAAAAATGTGATTGAATTAATTAAGATAAAAAAAAAAAATTAAAAAAAAAAAAAAAAAAATATAATTTTAGAAATATAATTTAATTTAAACATAAAAAATATTACTTGTTTTATATTACTTGTTTAAAAATTATTGTTTGTTTAAATAAAAAAGTAATGATTGAATAAATAGAAATGTATAACTTGTTTAAAGAAATATATATATAAAACTTGTTTAGAAAAAAAATGTATTACTTGTTTAAAGAAAAATATTACTTATTAAGATAAAAAAAAGTATATTACTTGTTTAGAAGGAAAAATATTACAAGTTTAAAAGAAAAGATCGAGTGTACTTTTAAAAAAAAAAACAAGTAAAAAATATAATTTTAATATAATTTAATTTAAATTATATAAAAAAATTATTATTATATAAAAAGGGTGATTGAATTAATAAATAAGATAATTGAAATAAAGAAAAAAAAAAAAAATTGTAAAAAAATGAATTCTAGGACATATAGATTTAATTTCATCTAAAAAAAAATTTAGTGCCCGAGGAATTGATATAACCAAAAGGTCCCGTTTAGGTCCCCATGGGGCGAATTTGTCTCAATTAATAAATTATTTATCGGGTTATCTTTGGAAAGTATGCTTTTACTTTTATAACCAAACTGAATTTTCTGTCTTATTTACTGAAATAAATTATTTATCACTGATGCTTTAAATATCATTGAATGTTATATATATTTATTACATAATTGTTCAATAAAAAGTACGTGATACATTGTAGTTTATTTACATTGTATTTAATTTAGTGATACCAGATCACAGAAGATTAAATTAACAGTCCCTTGTAACTAAAAATATGCGGTTCACGACCTAGACTGGAAAGTATGCTTTTACTTTGTATAACCAAACTGAATTTTCTGTCTTATTTACTGAAATAAAAATTCAATCTTATTTACTGAAATAAATTATTTATCACTGATGCTTTAAATATCATTGAATGTTACATATATTTATTGCATAATTGTTCAATAAAAAGTACGTGTTACATTGTAGTTAATTTAGTGATACCAAATCACAGAAGATTAAATTAACAGTCCCTTGTAACTAAAAATATGCGGTTCACGACCTAGATGGAAATGAACAATCCATCGTGAAAGGTTGAAGTGTAAGGCTCAGATTAGCTTGTCTTGACCAAGAGATTACACTAGTGCATGACTGATGCATTGAACAAGGACCTATAGGAGGATAAATTCTTCAGCACTGAACCAGGAAGAATTAGACCTCAGTGGTTCGTTATTTCTTAATCTTCGTCCCTTAAATAGGATCGTATGTGGTTAGTAATTATTGCTTTGACTTATGACGGGTAGAGAATCAATGAGATTCAATACTTTATATCTTGGGCAATATTACTGGTCACATGCGATTGCTAAGATTTAATACGAAGAATCGTGTGCGAGTACGCTCGTTTGATTTGCCCCCTTGGGAGGTTCATAAGATTTATCATACCAAATCTTGCAAGTGGAATTTGTTTCCGGTATGGATAATAATGTTGAACCATTCCTTAACCAAGGATAAAAGATATTAATTAATGGAAAACTATTTCAGTGGCTTGAATTAATTAATGAGCTAGATAATCTTAAACACGGGAAATAATAATCGGGAGCCATATTAACAGTAATATGGGTTAAGATGGATAGTGCATTATTAATTATGTAGTGGGATTAATTTATATTTATGGGCTTGAATAATATTGTGGCTCAATATTAGATATTCAAAGTCCATTAGAAGGTCCAATCTTAATTCTCCTAAAGGCCCCTCAAGTAGTCCAAAGATAAAGTCCAATAACTGAAAAATGTGTTTAAAATAAAATAAATTATTGTTGCCTAATTTTCCTAATATTTCGAAAATAATAAATAAAAGAGGGAGAAATATTTTCTTTGAATTTTGTTATGGAATGAGGATAAGTATTCTTGGAATACAAGATTATCTCATTAAATTTAAGAAATTTCCCACTTGATTATTTGTTAAGGGATTTTCGAAAATTTTGATTAAATAAGGGAAGGAAAGATTTTCTTGATTTTCTTGAAAATACATTATGGAAGATATGTATTATTGGAATACAAGAATATCTCATAAATTCAAGAAGATCCAAATCTTGGATTCCTACTCCTTATTTTTCGAAAAATATCATAACAAGAGGAGTTGGGATTTTTGTGGAATATTTAATTATGGAGAAAATAATATATGAGATATATTCAAGATTTCTTGGAGATCAAGAAAAAGATTTTTCCATCTTTATTTCCACCTAAAATTTCGACCAACCCCTCATTATAAATAGGGGATGAATGTTTCATCCCAAGGGAACACGAAAATTGGTTTTTCGAAAAAATATCAGCGTCGATAAAATATCAAATATTTTGAAACGTCGACAGATTGTATATTTTCGAAAAACCTCAATTGTGAGTGTGCAATTCCATGTGTTGGAAAAATTAGAAATCCACAAAGGTGGTGCAACATAATTTTATTTTTCCTTTTGTTAAATTGTTCGCGAGTTCCTTCCACCGGATTGTTGAACAAGGACAAGGGAATACTTGAGAAGGCTTTTTGGTGTGTTCGTGTGAACGGGATCCATCTTCTCAACGGTTGTCACTCCGAGAGGTTAGTTCACATAAACCCATAGCAATTCCGCATGAGTAGGATTTATGTGAATTGTTTATATGCATGATTTGTTGTTGAATTATTATTTGAATTAATATAGGATTAATTCATGCTAGTAATAATTGTTAGAATTAAATTTGTATTTAAATATTCATCCCGAATAGATCCGGACAATTAATTCCCCAACAGCTTGGTGGGTCCGTGCCTAAAAATCGATTTTTTTTAAAAAAAAAAAATGTTGGAGAGCGGTTAAAAACCGCTATCCAAGTGTATATGCTTGGACAGCGGTTGAAAACCGCTCTCCAAGTGACCCCTTGCAATGCGGTTAAAAACCGCTATCCAAGTGCGATTTCTTGGACAACGGTTTTTTATCAGCTGTCCAAGCTTGGACATCTGTTACTTGGAGAGCGGTTATAATAGTTCTCCAAGGTCATTTTTAACAGTTATCCAAGCTCAAATCTATATTAGTGTATATTATTATATGATTCAGTTGCAAAAGGACACATAATGCTAGCTCAATCTCTTCGTTTCTATTTGGGAGCAGAGCTACATGCACTCGTGTAAGTTAATTCTTCTAAGAGTAAATAACATTTCTGCACTAATGAATTTGGATCTATCACCACCCAAGAGGGAATAATGTTTTTTTAGGACAGGGGGTTGTGTTTTAAGGACAATAATCTTACAGGCTTTGAAATGTGGGACAATATATTTTAAAATTTGTAAATATAGGATAATATGTTTTAAAATCTGTAAATGTAGGATAATTTTAGCCCAAATAAGCCCAAATCTCATGTGATGTCTCAGGCCAAATATAGGCTCGATTGTTCTACATTTACATATTTTAAAACATATTATCCTACATTTACATATTTTAAAACATATTGTCCTACATTTCCAAGTCAGTGAAAAAATTGTCCTTAATTAAAACACAACCACCCCTAAAATATTGTCCTTAAAAAACATTTTTTTGGACACAAACTATTAATATAAGGTATAAACATTTTTTTGTTAGTACTCCCCACTATAATTTATACCAAAACTATTCTTAATTTTTTTAATTTATTTTATTAATTATTATGCAGAAGCTCCCCTCTCTCCCAATTCATTTCTCTCTACATGCACATTTTAAATTTCGAATGTGTAAAATTATAAAGTATTTGCAAATTTACTAATATGTATGTGCAGTTTATAACATGAGAAAAAATATTTTGGAAAGTACAATGCAGACACTATTAGCATTGATGTTAGCGGACAACCAGGAGGCACACTTGCGTAAGACGGTCTCACAGTGACACAGAACATAATTTAGGCTTTGACGTTTTAATACTTTGGGAGAGATGAATATTGATTGATGTTAGATTGTATCTCGTCTCATACGAATTTTTGTCAGTTAAATTAAAGTGCACATGTCCACTATTTCTGCACATTATTATGTATATACAAATTGTATTTTAAAGTAAATTCTCCATTAATTATCAAGACTTTTTCTTTCTTGTACAATAAAAGGTGTGTTGACATGACTTCAAGAATTAGTCAGTGCAATCATGTTTGGGTTGTCAATGACAATGATGCCCGCGTCTCTCTACTAGGCATGCTCACGGTTCCGGAACCGCGGTTCCGGTTCCGAACCGGCGGTTCCAAAAGTCTGGGAGGGGGAACCGGAACCGAACCGTGGCCAAGGCGGTTTCGGTTCGGTTCTCGAATCGGCGGTTCGGGTTCGAACGTTCAATTCCGGTTTTTTTTTTTTTTTTTTCATATATTTTTTCTTGTGTTTCTTAGTTTTTTGGATCTAAAATTTGAAGGAATGTATAGATAGATCATGAAATTGGACATTGTTATTGTTAATATGAGGATTTAAATTGAAGATTACATTAATAATTGAACTATTATAAATTAGTAGCCTATTACAAAGAAATTGAACTATTACAAAATAGTAATTCTAACTTAAAATAAGCTAGTAATCTACTATTACAAATTAATTGAACTATTACAAATTTACAAATTACAAAGTGAACTATATCGAATTAGTAATTACAATTACAACTTAAAATTTTAAACTTTACAAAATAAATTTGGGGGAGGGGGGGATTTAAAGAAATTGGACTTGAGCTTAAATTTAAGAAATAAACTTAGAAATTCTAAGTTTGAAACTTAAAATTAAGTTGCTGGAATCAAAGTCCACGTAGTTCTCTTACCTCAAACTTACCTCGTTGATTTGGATCGATTCGATTCTTCATGCATCACTTCCGGTGGTAGTTTCTTCGGAGCTATCTTGATCATCATTATCAACAAATTCTTGACTTCTCTTTTCGGCTCTTACCCAATCATCAAGCAAACATTGGTTTTCCACGTTTTCAACGGTCATATTCGATCTCGTTGCATCCAAAGTGTAGCCTCCCAAACTAAAAAGCTTGTTCAACCACCTTGATTGAGGCGGGAGATGCAAAAATTTCTCTTGCTAGCATTGACAATATTGGATAGATATTTTTCATCCTCGACCACCACTTTAGTATATTAAAAGTAGCGTTGTCTTCATCTTCATCAAGCCGAACAAATGAAGAGGATAAATAATGATCAAGTTCGTAATAAGGGTTAGAAGTAGACCTTGGACGTTTTTGAGAACGTTCATCATAAAACCTTTTAATATATCTTCTTCTTGACTCATAGAAGAGCCACCACCACCAAAATTTTCTTCAAAACCGGGACCACTATATTCTCTAAATAAAGACATTAAAGTAACTTTAATCCGATTACCAATCTCTTCCGGATTAGGATATACATCATCTTCACCCATGACCATATGTCTATTAGGAAATAAATAATTATAATACATATTTAACATCATTATTAATCCATCCAATCTTACTCTAGGATCAAACACTTTAGCAACCAAGAATAGATCGGGAATATTTGTAAAATATTTTTTCCATTTTTGCATCATAGAGAAAGTAGCACCACTTAATAAAGGATTTGTAATATTTTCATTTAACACATGAGCAACTTTAATACAATAATCAAGCGCTAAATTACGTGAGGATAATAAACACCGGATAACACTTTTGTGGAATCATTAAAAATTCCCAAAATTTTACACAAAGAAGTGCATGAATCCCAATATTGAGGATATAAACGAATACCACAATTTTCTTGAGTAAAAAATGTACATAAAGCGTCTTTATAATCCATAGACTCCTTTAACAATTTATACGTGGAATTCCAACGAGTTGACACATCAAGAGAAATTTTTTTGGGATGCATATTGTATGTTCTACAAAAAACTTTCCATTTTTCAACAATTTTGAATGTCTCGACATATAATAAATAGCGGATCTAATAGGACCAACTTGTTCTTTCAAAGCATCTAAACCATCTTGAACACATAAATTTAAAATATGACACATACATCTAACATGAAAAAAATTTCCACCAAGATATGGTTGACAAATATTTGTAAGATCTTCAATAGTAGTCGTATTTGCACTAGCATTATCAAAACCAATAGAAAATATTTTTTTAGTAAGAGCATACTCATTTAAAATATCATGCAATTTATCTCTAATATTAACGGCATTGTGTTCCGTATCAAAATCTCTATAAGCAATCAATCTTTTGTTAAGAGTCCACAAATCATCAATCCAAGTGCATGTAACTCCTATATAACTATGCTTTTGAAAATTATCACTCCAAATATCCGCACATATACAAACTTTAACATTTAAATCGGCAAATAGATTAATCAAAGCATATTTATACTCATAAACAACTTTAGCAACATCACGAGTAGTAGTAGTATGACGTGAAACTTTTTTTTTGTCAGCGGGTTGAAGACCAAGGTTAACAAAATCATTCCAATACTAATTATCGGCAAATTGAAAAAGGAAGGTGTTGTGTGCACACAAATTTAGCTAACAATTTTCTATATTTCATTTGATCAAATGTAAATAGAGAAGTGGGGTTACTTACCTCGCCTTGAACTCCACCACCGCCACCGGTTGACGTAAATCCATGAAGTTGTGCTTGGTTTGAACTAATTCCAACTCTATCCGGATGAATTTTTTTCAAATGCTTCTCGAATGTTCCATATCCTCCTCCTTTGACAAAAGAATATATTTTGTCACAATAGTTGCAATGAACTTTAATAGTACCATCCTCGTTGATCACTTTATTAAAGTGACGTGCAAAAATATCCGACTTAAGTTGAGCTCGACTTGGAGTTGGGGTTGGAGTTGGTTCGGCATTGGACTCGGTTGGGTGGTTTTGGCTTTCTTGAGTAGGACGTCGTGGACCTTGTGGTATAGAATCATCTTCAAGAGGATTCTCATAACCGGGACCAAGTGTGGCCTCAATATCATCTAAACTCCACTCGATCGATGCCGGTGGATGTGGAAGACGAACGGAAGAGGTGGAAGAAGCTTTGCCTTTACCCTTACCCTTGCTTTGATGGCTTGCCATAATAATAATATGTATGTAAGTGTATATGTAAATAATATATGTATTTAAGTGTAGTGTAATGTAATATGTATGTAACTATGTAAGTGTAGTGTAATATACTAATATGTAGTATAGTACTATAGTAGTATACTAGTATTAGTATAGTGTAATATATAGTGTAGTATAAATATAATATGTAGTGTATAGTATGATATATAGTGTAGTATAAATATAATATGTAATGTAAATAATATGTAAATAATAAACTTTGAGAATTGAGTGAGAGTTGAGACTTGAGAGTTGAGAGAGAGATGAATAAACTTTGGTGTGAATTTGGAGTGGAATGAGTTGGTATTTATAGATGAAATATTGAAAAAAAAAAAAAAGTCAAAACCGCCGGTTCGAACCGGAACCGGCGGTTCCACGGTTCGAACCGGCGGTTCCTTCAACGGCTCTTTGATCTCAGCCGTTGGATCTCAACGGCTCTTTAATCTGGGCCGTTGGATCTCAACGGCTAGAATTTTCAAATTTTGGGGCGGTTCCGATTCGAACCGGCGGTTCCCGATTCTGGTTTTGCTAGAACCGGAACCGAACCGTGGGATTTACGGTTTCGATTCGGTTCCGGAACCGGAACCGCGGAACCGTGGAACCGGCGGTTCCGGTTCGAACCGCCGGTTCCGGTTTTTTTTTAGCACCCCTACTCTCTACCCTTTAATTTCTTTTTATACTTTTCAACCTTTCTCAGAAAAATAAATAAATATACTATGGTGTTGAAATTGATGAAAAGCACTTTTCATATATAATAATATTTAAAATTTACTTTCAATATTACAATATTAATTCTTTAGTGTAAAATTTCTTAAAATAACATCTATCTTGAGATCGAGGAAGTGTTTTTTTTTAAAGCTTAGTTGCCAAAAGAAAAGGGCAAATATATTTTCTTTTGAAATTTAATTTTATAAAGTTTCATAAGAAATTTTGTTTTATAAAATTAAAATATCATTTTGTAATTATTAGAGTTGAAAACAATATAAAGTTATTTGTATTGACAATTTTTATTAAAATATTTTACATTCCGCAACATTTAAAATATATGGTGAAACACATTTTGATTTTTAATTAATTAGGAAGAATGAAACACGAGAGCTATCAATTAAACATGTCGTACGTATTGCTAAATTTAATTTATTTTTTTATAACACGATTACATGTATAATTTGGGAAGGAAAGTATAATATGATACTAGCTGTGTATAAATTGTTTTAAAGATCAGTATCTTGTTTGGTTGATATTAATTGTTTTCACCAAAAATCAAGTCTTATGTTGTTATGCATATATATTCTTTCTAAATTTATATATTGTCAAAATGGTGACTGTACCGTAATTAGTAAATATTTAAACAAATGAATTTGTAGTCAAAATATTGAAACTCGAAGAAATCAGACTCTTTCAACACTACAGCTAGACTAGTTCAACATGTCTTCCTATTTTTATTCACAAAAACTTGGCAAGATCTTGTATGCACCGAGTGTACCGTGCATTTATAGTGCATTATAGAAGCGTGCAACTTCTTATGTTGAAAAGTGTAATTTATTTACACAGAAAAGTGCAAATGTTAATATGGGAACATAGTTGCATGCGTCTGTTTGAAATAGTTGCATGTTTTTGTTTTGTATAGTTGCACGCTTCTAAAATGCAATATGAGTGCACGGTGCACCCGGGTGCACATGAGACCCACTCCAAAAACTTTCTTCCATTAACTCAGGTTCACGTGAACTCTCTTCCTTAAAGTATCACTGTCTAATATACATAGTATCAATATATATATATAATGCAAAGTGTCATTATTTAGCATTTTTGAGAAAAACAACCCATAAAAATAAATATATTTTAAATGTTAATACGTTAAAATATGACATGTGAAAAGATGATACTTTTATACAGAAAATTGCAAATATGAAATATACTTTAATTTTATCACGTGAAAGAATCTTATAATAAGAACTTAACTTCTTCTTTTTTTCAATTTAATATGACAATAACTCATATGAGACGGCCTTATAAATGAGACGTGGTATAACCTAACACAAATCACATATGTACATCTCTTCAAAAGTATTAAAGCGTCAATACGCAACTTATACCCCGTCTCACCGTGAAACCGTCTCATATAAGTGTGTCTCGTTTATTGTATATGTGTTCATGAATCATGATATGTGTTGTTAGAGGTGATTGGAGTATAAAAAGCGACATATATATTTATAAAAATGGCAAGCAATAAGAGGAGGACCGGACAAGTCGATCTTGTATGCATATGCAATTGAAATACATTTTCAGATAATATTAATTAGTTGTTTTAGTAAAGGTATTATTTAGTATTACTTATTTTCGAACAATATACTAATGTTTTTTCACAGAGAAGTCTTAGTTGTGTATATATATTTGTATCGTACATTTGGTATAAAAGAGGCTTGCTCTTTAAATAGAGGATATTGTATTTCGCATTTACAATATATGTAGTCTTTTCTTCTTTATAACGTTAAATTTTAACATTTGAGTTGCTAAAAAACACAAAATTCGATTACAGGTGTTTCACTTTTCGTATTACATTGGTGTTTCATCCTTATGAATTTTTAACACATGGATCCAGGGTATGGTGGTTTGTTGGATATTTTTCATTATTCAACGTGTCGTCCATTCATACTATGGAATACAAAGTGTAACACCAATTATGTAATAGGTGATCTCATTCCCTAATATAATTTTATTATAAAGAAAAGAGTTGAACTTTTTTTAATGGAATTTTTTGTTCTTATAAAAAAAAAAAGTAGAACTTTCAAAATATAGTACGTATGTATGAGTTTAAAGTGTTATTAATTAATTAATTGATAAAGTGTTTAAAGTCGTTATGACCTTTATCTGCGTTTACTATTTTTAAAGACGTATAAACTGGTTGGTATAAATTATAAGCCCACACGGTCACGCGGTCTCTAGGTCGTCTTCTCCATGCATGAATTAGTCTGCAATTCTAATACATTTCAATCTTATATATATATCACAACATAACACCACATAAAATACCTAAGTTTTTCACACATTACTACACACACCAACACAATTTATTTTTTCTCTATAAATCTTCCTAGAAACCACGTTGATATCACCACCAAATTTCACGTAAAAACCGGAAAAGAAAAATTGCGAGATTCTCAAAGTCTATAAATGCCCTATCATTTGTGTTAAAATATAGACCACCACAAAATATCTAGTGATACTTTGATAAATTTGAGTGGAATATTATATTAAGATTGAAGATCGAAGATGAGTTCCAACAACGGAAGTGTTTTCCCTAAAATAAGGGTACCTGTTTCAACTATGATGGGAAAGAAAATTGCACAAGTTGGAAAGAAGGCCGTCAAATCCGTTGTTAAAGTCGTCAAGAAAAACAATTAAGGATTATTGTATCTTATGATTAATTCATTATGTTAATTTTAAAATGATAGAAATAGTGTTATTATAGCTTCTCTAGAAAAATGTCTTTAATAACTATGTTGTTTCTGTTATTAAAAACTTTTATCTAGAGAAGCTGTAATGACAGGATTTCTGTGATTATGGATTGGTTTTCTTGTAATTTGATGTATCTATTTCGATTTAGTGTAAGCTCACTTAATTAATTTCATATATTGTAGATTTAATTTGTGTGTTCAGCTATAGCTCATGTAATACTTGATCATGATTAATTAGAGTGTGTATTAACAGATGATGTTGTAAGATTGATATCTCATGAAATACAAAAGAGATGCGTTTATTATGACTTTTTATTAGAGGAATTGTTACTTCGACTTATATTTAGCTCTTATATAATCAGTAATATTATCATTTCCGGATTTATTTTAGCTATATGTATCAATTTTCCTCATATATGATGGAAAAAAAACATCGATGATTGATTAATTGATCTATAACGATTAACAACTTAATTCCTAGGTCAATTAAATACAAATAGTAGCAAATTTCAGAAGGTTTAATTCTTAATTATTTAAAAAAAAAAAAAACAAGGCTCACAACGCAGCTTAAGATACTCCAGGAATTTTTAATGTTAACAGGGCCGAGAAAATGCTTTAATCTAATGTCTTAGATACATGAGTTATAACCCATTTTTTTTATTTTTTACTAGAATGGGATATTTAAGCATCAAACATATATAATTGATTATATTATTCATGATCAATACATACATATGTTCGAAAAATCAGGTTAGAATAAAAACCGTGCAGAGTTGAAAGTTTATATGTGTGGATTTATGTTTTGTGTATTTAATTTATGCAATATCTGGGAAATAAAATGGAGGGATACCAATAATTTCATCAAGGTTCTGAGCTACTTTTACATATATGTTAATTAACTTACATTTTGGGGTATATATACTTAATATTATTAAAACACACTGTAATCAGAATGATATATAATAGACATCTTTCTATTTCTTTAAGAAATTAAGAATGAAATACAAATATATCTATCAAAGTCGCTTCTACTATATCAAGCTTTCATCTTAGATTTAGCTTATTTCAGCTGTTTAGGGTCTTGAAATTTCCACATATCCATATTGTGAGATGATCCTACATGAAACTTACAATAAAATAAAATATTTTGTACGTAATTAAGAATTAATAACAAAAATTAATCACGGTACATTTATTCTTATTGGACAGTATAAATCCGTTGGAAATGCATGCGCAACAAATATCATTTTTGTTGCGGAGAATAATTTTGTTGAAAATCAGGGACTAATGCTCATTCCTTCCTGGAAATTACGTTGAATTAATTTACAGGAAATAAATAAATGGTGGTATTTAGTCTTAGTGGTCTTTCTAAGTAATATACCACGTATATGTGTGTATATATGTGTATGTGTGTGCATGCCTTGTCAAATTAAACATAGGAATGCTGCCAGTAATTGGAAGAATTAATTGTTTAGGTAATTATTAGGTATGACAAAAACTCATATGAGACGGTTTCATTCATGAGACGGAGTACAAACTAGCATAAATACATATTCTCCTTCAAAAGTGTTAAAGCGTCAATACTCAAATTAAGTTTCATCTCACCGTGAAACCATTTCATGCAAGTGTGTCTCATTAAGTATCTGTTAGGGATGCAGTTAACACATATAAATACTCCTTTACTCCTTAAATTTAAGGTCTAATTGAGGTCACAACATGGAATTTTAGAGACTTTTTATTTAAAAAAAAAACACAATCATAGAATTTTTACAGAATCAATTATAATGATATTATTTAAATCAATTATAATGATATTATTTTGAGTGTTTTGTCATTTTAGAAAATGTACATATTATTACGGGACGGACTAAAAAGGAAATTGAGTATATTATTTGGGAAGGAAAGTATAATATGATAAGCTTTGCCTATTGTACGTATATTATGATCATAATTTGTTCACGAAAATCAATATTCTTGATTACACACAACAAGTAATTTAGGTGTATTTTAAATGGTATAGATTATTTTATTAAAGATCAGTATTTTGTTTTGTTGATATAAATCATTTTCACTAAAAATCAAGCATTATGCTGTTATGCATATATTCTTTCTAAATTTATATAGGAAAAATTATTAATAAATACAATTTTTTTATGCAAATTACTAATAAGTACAAACGGGATTGTATATATAATAGAAGTTGCACGCGAAAGTGCAAATATACATACGTATATGCAATCATTTTATACCTATTAGTAAATTACAATTTTGAAATGTATCCTATAAGTCTCCCATTTATATATATATATTGTCAAAATGGTGACTGTACCGTAATTAATAAATACTTAAACAAATGAATTTGTAGTCAAAATATTGAAACACGTCGGATCTTTAACACTACAGCTAGACTCGTTCAACATGTCCAAATCTACCCGCTAAATTGCTTTCAATTTTAATTCAAAAAAACTTCAACTAACCCACATTCACGTAAACTTTCTTCCTAAAAAATATCACTGTTTATATACAAAGTGTCAATATATAGAAGGCAAAGTGGCGTTATTTAGCAATTTTGAAAAAAATAACACATAAAAGCAAATACTTATTTTAAATGATGATATGTTAAAGATGACAATTGAAAAGATGATACTTTAACACAGAAAACTGCTAAAATGAAACATTTTAATTTTATCACGTGAAAGAATCTTATAATAAGAATGTATCTTTTTTTTTTCCAATTTATTATATATGTATTCATGAATCATGATATGTGTTAAACTGTTAATCCGAGTATATATAAATTAAAAGCTACATATACATTTATAAAAATGGCAAGCAATAGGAGTAGGACCGGACAAGGTCGATCTTGTATACATGCAATCTAAATAGTAAATACATTCTCCGATAATATTAATTAATTGTTTTATTGAGGTATTAGTGTTTTTTTAGCGCATTAGTACGTATCACTTACTTCATTTTCACCGAACAATATGTTTATATTCACTAAGAAGTATTAGTTATGTATATATAGTTGCATCATATAATTTGGTATACAAGAGATTTATTCTAATTTTAGATGATGTTGTATTCCGCATGCATTTACAATCTCCTATTTCATTGGTGTTCCACCCTTTTAAATCTTTAACACATAGATCCACAAATATAAAGTGGAACACTAATTATGAAATATGTGATCTCATTCCGAATGTATGTGGCCTTTTCTTCTTTATAACGTTAAAGTTTAACGTTTGAGTTGCTAAAAATACAAACCTTCATGTCCTCCTTCATGCACAAAATCTCAATCATTCTGTCAGATAAGCTGCCAAAGAATTATGAATGGAATGAGAATGGAGCGAAGATATATCAAGCAAAGCACAAGACCATATTGGGCAAGGATGAGCCACTGCCTGGACAATCTGATGAGGATCCTACTCCTTATGTGACCAAACCCAAGGGAGAAAAGAAGGGAAAGGAAAAGGCAACTGCATCTTCAGAAGCGCAGGGAACGGCCATTCCAGAGAAGATGATGAAGAGGAAGGATCTGGCCAAGAAACCAGATGCTCAACGGAAACGTCAGAAGAGAGTTACATCTCCTCTGAAGACTGCTCCGAGTTTTGCTCAGCAAGTTCGCAGAACGAAGGATCTGATTCAGGTGGAATCAGAAAAGGAGATAGCAGTCAGTTCTGAGCACATTGCCAGAGAAGTAAGGGAAGAACATATGATCGAAGAAGGAGAGAAAGCTGTCAGAGGGACAGAAGTGGAGCATCCTGAGGAAGAATCACCATCTGATTCTCTGCCTCTCACCAAGATCTTCCAGAAAGCAACATCGCCCACGCCCACTTCTAAATCGCCATCACCCTCTCCTCAAAAATCATCACTACCACCCTCTCCTCACAAAATATTCTCACCTTCACCCTCACCAATCATATCACTCAGATCTCCCACTGCCCCAACCATTGAACCTGTTCAGGAAACTGAACACCCTCAACACGCTGAAAACGAACCTGAACCACAAATATCCCTATCTCACTCCCAATCTCCAAAAAAGTTACAAGAACCTGAGAGATCTGACAAGCATGTGTCCGTCTCTCATAATCCCTTCAATACCAGAACCTTGCTTGCTTCACCTGATTCAGAAAGCCCCATCATAAGGATAATGAAGCAACAAATCAAGGAGTATCTGCTGGACCAGTGCCCTGAATTGGATCAACATCCTGGCATCCAGCATCAGATAGAAGAAATTGTGTTCTGGAGGGAAATCAGACTGAAAAGCATCGAAGAATTTCTGATCCTTATGACAAATCTGGGATCTGATTTCTTTGTAGACTTGGAGATGAAGTGCTTGAACAATGCTGGGATAGAAAGCGCTGTTGAACTGGCATCTGACGATGATATTAGATGGTTGATTCATGAAAGGTTCAGAATTGCTGATAACATGGAGGAAACTGTTCAACCTCCTACAGATCATGAGGGAGCTGCCGATGAACTAAGAATGGGTGCTGCAGATGAGACCCAACTTAGCAAGGCTTCAACATCTGACAAGACTGCTATGCTGAGCTCCAATACCCTAGATCTTTGTGCTAAGAAGATTCAGGATGGGGTAATGGCTGCTATTGAAGACAAATTCACAGCTCTCACAGCAGATCTGATGAAACGGTTTGAAGAAGAGCAAGCAAAACTAGTTGACAAAGAAAGAAGTCACACAGTTGGGATGCATAATACCATTCTTTCTGAAGTAATGCAACTAGTAAATCCTCTTGCCGAGAAGCTCAAACTCCAGTCTGATAACCTCAAAGTTCAGACAGATATGCTCACTGAGACACAGGTACTACTGAAAAGTGCATGGGCATCCTTGGAGAAAACTGACAACCACATGAATATGGGTTGGAAACACTTTGCAGCTTCTACAGGACGAGCAAGAAAGGACATCGAATTTGCTCTCAGACGCTTTTTGACTCCTGCACCTTCTGCCACCGCTCAGATCACTCCTCTTGTTGTTGAGGAACTCAGAGAGGAGATCACACGGCAGTTTATTGCTCTGAATCGCAGGCTGTCCAACCTCTTTGATGAAACCAAAAAGGGGGAAGGGCAAGAGAATAAAGAGAAGAAAGAAAAACAGACATAGTTGGTAACTATTGCATCTTTTTCAGAAACCACTGTATCTGACTTGCCAGCCACTCCATCTACTGATCTCGTTGCTGAAGTGAAAAAAACTGTGGAGCAACATAGCAAAGAGATCACTGAGCAGAAGATTGCTGTTTCAGAAGTCATTGCCAGAGTCGACAAGATTGAAGACTTCTCTTCGTCAGTACAGAAAAGAATGGAAACTGATGATCAGGCCAAGAGCCTTGAACTCGCTAAGAAATTAGTAGAAGAGGACGAACGAGATGAACCTGAGCAAACTCTGAAGAGAAAGAAAGGCAAAGGCAAGATGGTGAAAGCTACTGCTGAAGTTCAGAGACAAGAACAATTACTCTCTACCAAAAGTCAGATGTCTCCTGAACAAATTCAAGAGCAAACAAGACAGAGAATAAGAGAGGCTGCCATCAAGAAGCAGAAGTTAGCAGAGGCCAAGGGACTAAACATCGCATACATCTGAAGGAAGAGGAAGAATGAAGCTGCAGCAGAGGAGATTGCTTGGGAAAGGAATGCCCTTCCAGCACCTGTTAAAGACATCCTCTGTGCCCGGCTAGATCTGCTTCCAGAATGGGATCAGATCAGAGGAGAATGGTTGTGTGATGTGTACATCCTAGAGATGATTCCGATTCATCAAGATCAGACAGAAAATGATGATGAATTTCGGAACTGGTTAGAAACGATGAAGGAAGGAAAGATCATGTCACTGATACCTGAAGCGCCTCCCTTTGAACAACTCCTTCCACCTTTGCGTCCAGACAACAAGCTAGATGATGTCAAGTTCAAGAATGCCTACTATGGATTTGCTGACAAGGGAGGGATCCATAGAAGAGAAGATCTGGACAAGCTAATGCAAAGGATGTACAAGATGTTTGGCATCCCCAAAGAACTACAAATGTTCAAGTACACCTGAGGAAGACAACCTGGAATCAGATGATAGGTACGCTTTTCATATATTCTGTAACGCACACACCTATCTGAATGAAATATTCTATCTCTATGATTCTAAGACAACATCTCATTGTCTTCTGAAGTATGTACTGTTTTACATTATTTGCATTTCTACTCATGGTATCTGTTTTTCTGATTAAGTGTTTTGGTTCCATCAAAAAAGGGGAAAATTGTTGGGAAATTTGTATTTAGTTTTGATGGAAGTTCCAAAACAGGTTGTAATAGGACCAGTCAGACCTGTTAGCTGACTGATGACTTAGAATCAGATTAAGATGACCAGCTGAAATGTATAGATAGCTGATGTAAAAGATAGGTCACATATTGAGGGGGAACCCAATATGTATAGGTCAGGTCGAAATATACAATGACCAGATAAGGTCAGATGATCAGAAGTTAAGAACAAGTCAGAAGACAAGAAGTCAGAAGATCAGGTGAAGACAGAAGACACTGAAGCTCAGATGAACCTGAAGACTCAGATAGACCTGAAGACTCAGTTAAACCTAAAGACTCAGATAAACCTGAAGACTCGGAGAAACCTGAAGACTCGGTATGACTGAAGACACTGAGGCTCAGAGTCACCTGAAGATCAGAAGACTACCAGAAGACCTGAAGACCTACATCAACCGAGTCTGCATATTGTGCTAAGACAATCTGCATCAGAAGACTCTACAAGGTAGACTGATCAGTTATCTGATCAAGTCAGCTCGCACCTGGCGTAAACCAAAATGGTACACCAGACAAGACGAATATTCTACAAAAGGAATATCAATCATCAAACAGACAAATTACTGAAGTGCCGCCTCGCGAAGCCAAAGAGAAAGCGACACATACACAAAAAGAGCTGACAATGCGGGATTCGACATTGTGGACATAAACGGCGCTAATCATGCCTACGGCCACGCCGATATTCGGAGCACGTCACAATCATATCCTACAACCCACCTAATATAGCCCGAAATTCAAATTGCTCTCCAACGGCTCTTTGATTTCGAGGTCTATAAAATGGGATTGCTAGTCAAATGAAAAAAGAGATAACCGAGCAAAAGCGGAACAACAATATTCACGCAAATTATCAAGAAGCAAAAGCTAGCAGAATTTCCGCTCGAAGAACACCGAAATTTGAAGATTATTCTTAAGTGTTCTCCCCATTAGTTCTTAGCAAGAAATCATATCCTCTAGCATTTGGCTACATAAACACCAGGATAGATTTCCAGTTGGAACCTCAACATTCTTTACCCAAACTCAAAGTTAGGTTAAGTTTGTTACCGCAAGATTTCAGACTAGGGATTCTAGTTTCTGATTTTTGGAATTGGTTGAGTGTTAACTCGATAAACATCTATTGAGTGTTGGACTAGCACATAAAACTAAGTCCAGTCGATTAAGTTCGGTTAAGTTGGTTAAGTTGCCCCTGTGTTAAGGGAAGAGTGGATGTAAGACGGGTTTCGTCTGAACCACTATAAAAATCTTGTGTGCATTTACTTGCTCTTTATTGCTTTACACTATTCACATAACTGAGCTTAAAATTGCATACATATTCTAAGTTAACATTAGTCTGCACCAAGCAGCTGATCTGATCAGGTTGAAACCTTAGTCAGCCGATTGAAAACTGACTTGAGAATCTAATTTGATAAAACTGGTTTTTCACACGGGTATTTACAAGCTTCCGTACTATCAGTTAAACTGACAGATATCAAATTGATCTGCCCTCAGGCACTCAGTAAGATTGAACATCAGTCCAAACTGACTCACTAGCACTCGATCAAAAACCGCAATCACACCCGACCAGACGAAAAGTTTTTTTAAGTCTATTCACCCCTTCCCTCTAGACTTCTGCCTCACAAAACCCGTTCGGGACCTACAGGAAGTGCTTTAACTGCGGTGAAAAAGGACATTGGAGGTCAGCCTGTTCCAAACCCAAAAGGAATGGAAAGAAAGGTAATTCTCACGCACTAGTTGTTGAAACTTGCTTAGTGGCATATGCCTCCCATTTATGGGTAGTGGATACGGGAGCCACTGATCATGTTTGATTCATTTTACAGGGGTTCAAGCGGACCCGGCAACTTAGTGACAATGAGATCCTCATCACACTGGGCAATCTTCTGAGAGTGGCAAACCAAGCGATGGGAGAAGTACACTGTCTTTTGAAGACAGAGTTTTAATTTTAAGAGATGTTCTTTACGTTCCGAATTTTAGAAAGAATTTAATTTCAGTTTCTAAACTTTTTCTTGATGGATATTCGGTTACTTTTAATAAAGTTGTTACCATTTCTCTTTTTTATAAATTTATCTGTCATGGAACGTTATCGAATAATCTCTATACAATTAATCGTGCACACCACTCACTTAAATGCATCCTATAACACATCAACTGTTTCCGAGAAAAGCGTTCGTTTCATCGACGTGAACGAGACACTTCTATGGCATCTAATATTGGGACATATAATCCAAAGAGGATCCAAAGGTTGGTGAAAGGTCATTTCTTTGGAGTTTCTCCAAGTTGAACCTATTACAACCTCGCGAATCATGTTTGGGGGTAAAATGACCAAGAGGGCATTTGGAGCCAAGGAATAGAGCCAAAGAAGTGTTAGAAATCGTTTCACACGATGTATGTGGTCCAATGTCAACCAAAGAAAGAGGAGGTTATGAGTATTTTCGTCATTTTTATTGATGACTACTCAAGGTACGGTTATATTTTCCTTATGAAGCATAAAACGAGACCTTTGAGAAATTCAAAGAATTTAAGGCTCAGCAGAGAATCATAGGGAAAAATGTATCAAGTCTCTACGATCCGATCGTGGGAGGCGAATACCTCGCCGATGAGTTTTTGAACTACTTGTCGATAAAGGGATTGCATCGCCTAATCGCACCGGAACCCCTCAACAAAAGCGGGGTTGCAGAGCGAAGAAACAAAACTCTTTTGGAAATGGTTAGATCTACGATGAGTTATCGCGGATCTTCCCAAGTCGATTCTGGGGTCATGCCTTGGAAACAACAAGCCTACATTCTGAACTTGGTGCCATCCAAATCGGTTCCCAAAACTCCCAAAGAATTGTGGACGGGACGCAAGCCCAGTTTGAGACACATGAGGATTTGGGGGTGTCCGACCTACTTGTTGGACAAGGAAGCCCAGAATTGGATCCTCGATCGTAATTAAGGTTGTTTGTGGGATACCCCCGAGGAACAAAAAGGGTGTATGTTCTATGGTCCCCAAGATCAAAATGTGGTAATAAGCACCCACTTTTTATATTTTTGGAAGAAGACTATATCAACGAAAGAAGACCCAGTGAGATTACCTTAAATGAGCTAAGGGGCTAACCTCGGCCTGTTGTATAAGATGACATACCAAACGACACACTTACACAACCGGAACCTCGTCGTAGTGGGATTATTGTGAAACAGCCCGAGAGATTCATGGGGATAGGAGAGTCTTCGGACTTGATCCCCGGTCAAGACGAATCAGACCCATGGACATATGACGAGGCAATCCAAGATAAGAATTTTTGGCAAACAAAGAATGAAAGTTTAAATGGGTTCTATGGATCATAACAGAGTGTGGGAGCTAGTCGAACCACTTAATGGGGTCAAACCCATTGGTTGCAAGTGGGTGTACAAGAGAAAAAAAGGACCGGACGGGAAGGTGGAAACCTTCAAGGCAAGACTTGTGGCAAAATGTTATACTCAGAAAGAAGGGATCGATTATGAGGAAACTTTTTCGCCCGTAGCCATGCTCAAGTCCATCCGAATTCTCTTATCGATTGTTGTGCATCTCGACTTTGAAATCTGGCAAATGGATGTCAAGACAGCTTTCCTTAACGGAAGTCTTGATGAAGAGATCTATATGCAACAACCCCAAGGCTTCATTGAAAAAGGCCAAGAACACCTAGTTTGTAAGCTCATGAAGTCCATTTACGGACTCAAACAGGCATCCAGAGCTTGGAACCAATGTTTTGATCATGTTATAAAGTCTTATGGGTTTGATCAAAACGAGTTCGAAAGTTGTGTGAACAAAAAGCATGTCGGAACTGCATTGGTATTCTTAGTACTATACGTAGACGACATTCTGATCATCGGGAACAATGTAAAGGTGTTATCAGACGTAAAGGCATGGCTTTCAAAACAGTTTGATATGAAGGACTTAGGGGAAGCCTCACACATCCTTGGGATCAAGATCACTCGAGATCGCAAGAAAATGATGATAGGCTTGTCGCAAGCTTCATACATAGACACTGTCTTGAAACGATTCAGCATGCAGGATTCCAAGAAATGCATCGTACCTTTCAGACATGGAATCCATCTATCCAAGAAAATGTGCCCTAATACACAAAAGGAGATAGATGACATGAGAGGCATTCCATATGCTTCGGCTGTCGGAAGCCTTATGTATGCAATGCTGTGTACGAGACCGAATATCTGCTTTGCCGTTGGCATGGTGGCAAGATATCAAAGTAACCCGGGGAAAGAACATTGGACGGCAGTTAAAAACATTCTGAAGTATCTGAAAAGAACTCGAGATAGAATGTTAATTTATCAGTCAGATAGTCTAATCCCCATCGGCTACAAGGACTCGGATTTCCAATCAGACATAGATTCCAGAAAATCTACCTCCGGTAGTGTGTTTTGCATGGGGGGAGGAGCCATGACATGGAGAAGCATCAAGCAGAAATGCGTCGCAGATTCTACCATGGAAGCCGAATATGTAGCTGTTTGCGAGGCAGCGAAAGAAGCGGTTTGGCTCAAGAACTTTCTAGTGGACTTGATTGTAGTTCCGAATTTGCCTAACAGAATCACTGTTTATTGTGACAATGCCGGAGCAGTTGCAAATTCAAGGGAACCAAGAGCCCACAAGGCCAGCAAACACATTGAAAGGAAATACCATCTTATACGAGATATCGTTAAGAGAGGAGATATAGATGTGGCAAAGATAGCGTCAGAAGACAACCTAGCAGATCCATTCACAAAGGGTCTGCCTCAGAATACATTCGAGAGACATGTGGAAGGAATGGGTGTCAAGACCGTTGCCAATCTGCTTTGAGTATAAGTGGGAGAAATTATTAGGTTCGTGTAGGTGACATTAGATATCACGTATTAGGAACTACACGAGACATGATGTAGTATACTTAAAAGCAGACTTTGAGTATAAGTGGGAGATTGTTGGGATTATACTGGAAAGTATGCTTTTACTTTGTATAATCAAAACTGAATTTCGGACTTATTTACTGAAATAAATTGTTTATCACTGATGTTTTAAATATCATCGAATGTTACATATATTTACTGCATAACTGTTCAATAAATAGTACGTGTTACATTGTAGTTAATTTAGTGATACCAGATCACAGAAGATTAAATTAACAGTCCCTTGTAACCAAAAGTACATCATTCACGACCTAGATGAAAATGAACAATCCATCGTGAAAGGTTGAAGTGTAAGGCTCAGATTGGCTTGTCTTGACCAAGAGATTACACTAGTGCATGACTGATGCACTTAATAGGACCTACAGGAGGATAAATTCTTCAGAACTGAACAAGGAAGAATTAGACCTCAGTGGTTCGTTATTTCTTAATCTTCGTCCCTTAAATAGGATCACGTGTGGTTGGTAACTATTGCTTTGACTTATCACGGGTAGAGAATCAACGAGATTCAATACTTTTTATCGTGGGCAATATTATTGGTCACATGTGATTGCTAAGATTTAATACGGAGAATCGTGTGCAAGTACGCTTGTTCGATTTTCCCCCTTGGGAGGTTCATAAGCTTTATCATACCAAATCTTGCAAGTGAAACTAGTTTCCGGTATGGATAATAATGTTGAACCGTTCCTTAACCAAGGACAAAAGATATTAATTAATGGAAAGCTATTTCAGTGGCTTGAATTAATTAATGGACTAGATAATCTTAAACACGGGAAATAATAACCTGGAGCCATATTGACTGTAATATGGGTTAAGATGGATAGTGCAATATTAATTATGTAGTGGGATTAATTAATATTTATGGGCTTGAATAATATTGTGGCTCAATATTGATAATTCAAGATCCATTGGAAGGTCCAATCTTAATTCTCCTAAAGGCCCCCTAAGTAGTCCAACATAAAGTCCAATAACTGAAAAAGGTGTTTAAAAATAAAATAAATTTGTTGCTTATTTTTTTCCTCATAATTTAGAAAATCATAAATAAAAGAGGGAGATTCTTTGAATTTTGTTATGGAGTGAAGATATGTATTCTTGGAATACAATATTATCTCATTAAATTCAAGAAATCTTCCACTTGGTTATTTATGGGGATAATTTTCGAAAATTTTGAATATAAAGGGCAAGAAAGATTTTCTTGATTTTCTTGAAAAGATATTATGAAAGATATGTATTTCTTGAAATACAAGAATATATCATAAATTCAAGAAGATCCAAATCTTGGAATCTTGTTCCCTATTATTTTCGAAATTTCCATAACAAAGAGGAGTTGGGATTTTTGTGGAATATTTTAATTATGGAGAAAAGAATAAATGAGATATATTCAAGATTTCTTGGAGATCAAGAAAAAGATTTTTCCATATTATTTTATCCCAAATTTTCGACCACCACACCTCTATAAATAGGGGATGAGTGTTTCATTCCCAAGTGCAATTCCATGTGCTGGAAAAATTAGTAAATCCACAAAGGTGGTGCAACAAAGTTTATTTTTCTTTTGTTAATTGTTCGCGAGCATCCTACGACCGGATTGTCGAGCAAGGATTAAGGGAATACTTGGGAAGTTTTTTTGGTGTGTTTAATCAACGAGGTCATTACCATTCCAAGAGGTATGTTTACGTAAACTCGTAGTAATTCCGGATGCGTAGGATTTACGTGAACTAATTATATGCATGATTTGTTGTTGAATTATTATCTGAATTAACATAGGATTAATTCATGCTAGTAATAATTATCAGAATTAAATTTGCATTTAAATATTTATCCCGAATAGATCCGTGCAACTTATTCCCCAATAGACCCTACACCAAATGGGTACCTAAGACCTGATCTGTTTGTCAGGTGAAGGAAAAGGGCACTGAGCTGAATGAAGACAACATAGCACTAATGAGTGGAAATGAATTGGCTCCTGATGTATGGTATCTAGACAGTGGATGTTCAAGACATATGACAGGATATAAGCAAATACTCACTAACTATGTTGAGTAAAAAGGCCCTCAGATCACATTTGGAGACAACTCCAAAGGACAAACTGAAGGATATGGAACTCTTGAAGTTGATTCTGTTCATATCCATGGTGTTTCATATGTGTCTGGTTTAAAGCATAATTTGCTTTCTATCAGTCAATTCTGTGACAAAGGATTCAGTGTTGAGTTCTCAAAGAACTTATGTTATGTGAAAGACAATGCTTCACAGAAAATCTTACTGACTGGTACTAGAAAAGGAAATGTGTATCTTGCTGATTGGAGTTCAACTCTTAAAGATACATGTTTGGTTGCAAAAATTCCACTGATACCAGTTGGTTGTGGCACAAAAGGCTGAATCACTTAAACTTCAAAACCCTGAACAAACTTGCAAGACTAGCACTTGTGAGGGGTTTACCAAATGAAGTGTTCAGTAAAGATCATGTATGTGATGCTTGTCAGAAAGGAAAGCAAATCAGAGCATCTTTCAAAAGCAAAGTAGATATTTCTACTGACAGAATACTACAACTGTTACATATGTATCTCTTTGGTCCAGTAACACCTGTAAGCACTAATGGCAGGAAATATACACTTGTGGTAGTTGATGACTACTCTAGATACACATGGGTCATATTCTTACTCAGTAAGAAAGAGACTCAGACAAAACTACCTGAACTACTGAAGAGACTCAGTACTGAAAAGAACCTGAGTGTGGTCAAGATCAGATCAGATAAAGGAATTGAATTTATCAACCATATTATATCTGATTATTGTGCAACAAATGGAATAGCTCATGAAACATCAGCTGCAAGGACCCCACAACAGAATGGTGTTGATGAAAGAAGAAATAGGACTCTGAAAGAAGCTGCAAGAACAATGATTGCTGAAGCTGATATTCCTAAGAGATTTTGGGCTGAAGCTATCAACACTGCATGCTACTCTTAGAACAGATCCATGCTGACCAAGAATGAAGGAAAAATTCCTTATGAGCTGTGGAATGAAAGGAAGCCTCTTGTTTCTTTCTTTCGTGTGTTTGGTTGAAAGTGTTTCATACACAATAATGGTGAAAATCAGTTGAAAACTTTTGATAGCAAAGCTGATGAAGGGATATTCTTAGGATATTCTGAAGTCAGTAAAGCCTTCAGAGTTTACAACTGTAGGACTTTTATTGTGGAAGAAACACCTCATGTTGTTTTTGATGAATCTACTTGTGTTCAGAAGAAACAGGAACATGACTCAGGAGAACTGACCAAGAGAATCACCAGACTTAGCCTGAAAAAGAATGATAAAACATCCTCTGAACCTGAAAAGAAGAAGTCAGTCACTTTCTATGAATGGAGTGAATCAGACTCAGACAAAGAAGTTCAGGATGGAAAAACTCGGGATGGAAAATCTCCACTGAAGGAAAGCCAACGCACTGAAGCTGACCAATCTGAACATACACCAGTTCAGACTCAGGTATGTAATGCCTATGAAGATGTGGTCACAGCTGAGGCAAACTCTGAATCTATCAACCAAGGGGGAACAAATGTCTCTGACAATGTTCTGAATAGAATTTCCCCTGAGGAAGATAATTCCCTTTCTCCTTTTCTGTTGTTCCCTAAATTTGATGAACTGTCTGAACCTAACATTTCTGATGTTGAGGATACCACTGAAGGGGGAACATCCAGGAGAAAATGGTTGGATAGTCATCCTACAAGTCAGATTGTGGGTGATCTATCAGAAGGAGTTAAAACAAGAAGGTTCCACGGAGAAAGTGCTTTGTTCTGCTGCTTCCTATCTGAAAAAGAACCTACTGAGATTGAAGAAGTTCTACAAGATTCATTCTGGACTACTGCAATGCAAGAAGAGTTGAATCAGTTCACAAGGAATGAAGTTTGGGAGCTAGTGGACAGACCTAAGAGACACAATGTGATTGGAACTAAGTGGGTGTTCAAGAATAAGAGAGATGAAAACAACAACATTGTGAGAAACAAGGCAAGGCTAGTTGCACAAGGTTATTCCCAAGAAGAAGGCTTGGATTATGATAAAACCTTTGCACTTGTTGCAAGACTAGAAGTCATTAGATTGTTTCTTGCATATGTTGCTCATATGAAATTTACAGTCTATCAGATGGATGTGAAAAGTGCATTTCTGAATGGTGTGCTTAAGGAAGAGGTTTATGTGGAACAACCTCCTGGTTTCAGACAGAATGACCAAGTTTACAGAATCAGGAAAGCCTTGTATGGTCTTAAGCAAACACCCAGAGCATGGTATGATACCCTTTCTCAGTTTCTTACTGACCATGGTTTTATCAAAGGAACTGTTGATAGAACTTTGTTCAGGATAGAAGATGGGAAAGATATCTTACTTGTTCAGATTTATGTGGATGACATCATATTTGGATCTCCAAATCATCAGTTGTGTGAGAAGTTTTCTACCCTGATGAAAGGAAAGTTTGAGATGTCAATGATGGGGGAGATGAATTTCTTTCTTAGACTTCAGGTGAAACAAACTAAGGAATGAATCTTCATCAATCAAGCAAAATACACCAGAGATCTGATTGCAAAGTATGGTGTATAGAGTTGCAATGCAGTTAGAATTCCCATGAATACTAACTACAAGAAGGATCTTGATCCTGAAGGCAAATCAGTAAATCACACTGATTATAGAGGGATCATTGGATCATTACTATATCTCACTGCAAGTAGGCCTGATATAACATTTGTTGTTGGGATATGCGCAAGATACCAAGCTAATCCTAAGGCTAGTCACATGGAGGCTGCCAAGAAGATTCTGAAATATCTTAAAGGCACTGTGAATAGAGGATTATGGTATCCAGCTGATGATAACCTTGAATTAACTGGTTATTCAGATGCTGGTTATGGAGGATTTAGAATTGACAGGAAGTCCACCACAGGAACTTGTCAATTTCTTGGAAGTAAACTGATATCATGGTTTTCAAAGAAACAGACCTCAGTAGCAACCAGTACTACTGAAGCTGGATACATGGCTGCAGGAAGCTGTTGTGCACAGATTCTTTGGCTCAGACAACAATTGAGGGATTATAAGATTATAGCCAATGAAGTATCTATATTTTGTGACAATAATAGTGCAATTGCTATTACATAAAATCCAGTATTGCACACCAGATGTAAGGATGTTGATATCAGACATCACTTCATCAGAGATCATGTTGATAAGAAGGATATCAGAATGGAGAAAATTCATACTGATAAACAAAGAGCTGATATCTTGACTAAACCTTTGGCTGAATCAAGATTGCTATCAGTTGAATTAGGAATGTTGGATCCAGGTGAATAAGGCAAATATGAAAAATTGAAGGTTTTCAGATGCATGAAGTTTTTCAGGTTTTTACTGAAAAGCTCAGGATAAAATTGAGAGTCCTGAACACTGAGTCTTGGGAAACTCAGTAATCCTGAAGTTCAGTACTCAGTATACTGACTTTTTATCAAGGTCAAAACTCAGTAAGACTGATGGAGAAAATTAGTCTGAAGAAGTTAGTGACTCATGCACCACATTTATTGTCTAACTGAATCTCAGAAATCATTGGCAATAAATGACAAAACACCTGAAGAAATAATTGGGCGGGACGTTTGAAATTCTCGAGGAAAGTCAATGATCTGTAGGAACAGTAATTAAATGCACTGTTCATTAATCACCAAAAAGGATAAATTGGCGGCTAAGTACTTGCAAAATCGTCCTTTCAATTACCCGTTTTAGCAGGTTTTAATCTTGACCGTCAAATCCTTCATCTACGCGATTTTCCATAAATCAAAGTTTTATATCCATTTCAAAGAATCCATTCAAGCCATTATTTCAAAAACCTTCATCTTCACGATACTCTGCTTTCAAACTCCGATTACCCAAAGTTCTTCACTTTCCAAAAATCCTTCACAGAAATTCTCAAAAATGACTCTCACAATCTTTGATAAACTTGCTATCTCTAACAAACCATGCTACGAGAATGTTGATTCTCTCGATGGTACCGCCAATGCAGCACATGAAGAGGAGGCGCTGCACATGATCCGGTTGGCAAAACTTACCTGCCTGATCGCGAATCGCCCAGAGGCAGAATATCCAAGAGAGGTGATCGAGTTTGTGACGAATATGCAACTAGATGATGAAAATTGCATTGAGTCTAGGGTTACTGTCTCGCATTTGGAACATGGCACAAAGTATGTAGATTTTGTTAGAGAGCTCTATATCATTCCGAATAATTTAAATGTTGTCTATAAGTTGAATGATAGTGGGGAGAATCCTACTGTGTACATGATGGGAAGAGAGCAAGAATACTTGGATAGGATTGTGGAAGCCCCTGTTAATCTTGAGGTCACATTAAATAAGAAGTATTTGAAGCCCAAGTACCGGGTACTTCTTGACATTGTGAGCAGATGCCTCATGAGTGGGACAGGAAGCCTTGAGCAGATTAGTAGGCCTAAGCTGAGATTAATGGCTGCTATTGAAGACTCTCCTTCTAAATATTTCAATTGGTTGTAATATCTGATAAAGATAATCTGTGATCAAGCTGACCATGTAGAAAAGGACAAAGATGGCAATATTGTGATCAAGAAAAGGATCCTACATGGCACCAAGATTGCCTACATCTTGGAAACTTGCATAGAAGAGGAGGATATCTTTGCAAAATCAAACACTTATCCTACAGCCAAGATTATGTTTAGATCAACAAAGAAAGCTGAAACTAAAGAAGGAAGCTGGTGAAAAGATGAAGACTAAAGCCTTAGCCCCACAGAAACGAAAACGACTTCAGACAATTGCTGAAAAGAGGCGAGTACAACTGAGAAAAGCCATTCTGAAGGACAACAGGGTCTAAAATCACCTCTACAAGTATTGTCTCAAGCAGTAAAAAATATTGGGGAACAAGAGATTGCTGAAGAACATGTATTTTCATAGGTGATGGAAACTTCCATTGCTCAGGACAAAATATCTCAAGAGATCTTTACAGGTTCTCAACAGCCTGCTAAAGAAAGCCAAATTCAGATCCCAACCTCTCAACCCTCAGAGCCAAATGAACCCCAGGACATACTAAATCTAGATGCTCTTCTCACTGAACCTTTCCTTGATCCATTAGCCCTACAGTTTGTTCAGCCCGTTGAGACAACTGTCCCTCCACCACCTCAGAAAGGAGAAGTCGAAGAAGCTGAGTGGAGAGGAAAGGGAGAAAGATTTGTCCTCGATAGATATCCTGAACTCTCAGAGTTCTCTGACCTTCAGGATCTATTTAACAGACTCGGGACAACTGTGTACATCCTGAATCAGACCTTACCAGAGATGCTGAATATCGCTGCATTCAGAGATGAAGATTGGTGGGCTGAGGAATCTGCAATTCTTACTGAATTCTCAGGATTCAGAAAGACCAAACTCATGATGAAGGTCTCAGACTTTGATGACCTAGTCAAGAAGAAAATTGCTGAAAGGAAACCCAGTGAACAAGGAGAAGGGAGTGCGAAGGAAGCTGAGAAAGATAAGGATGGAAATGGACATAAAGGACCCGAACCTGAACAGAGAGATACTCAGGCTGAGAAGGTCATGCCAGTTGCTATCACTGCTAATCCTCAGACTGAAGATAGACCACTTCATGTACCATTTGGCACTATAACTCATTATGCCAAAATTACTGAAGTTCCTATCATTAAGTTTGTTGATTGTGGTATGCAGACTGAGGCTCAATCGAGCTATACATCTCAAGCTCAAATAGTTGATCTGACTCCAGTCTTGGAGGAATTGAAGAAAGTTGAGCCAATGACAGCCAAGCTCACTCAGATGGAATCAATGATGGCTTATCAATTCAAAAAGATGGATGCTGCTCTGCATGATCAAGTTCAACACATGGCTAAACTGAGAACATCTACAGAACTTCAAGCAGTTCAGGGGGAAGTCACTGATAAGATTACTGGTTTAGAAACTCAGATGGGTGCAGTGTCCAAGGAAATCTCTGATGAGCTGAATGTCAAGTACATTGAGAGGACTGCATATCTTGAGAAGAAATTAGCTGAGAAGAATGAGGAGATGATTAGGTCAGCTGTTAAGGACATGAGCTCATTACTCATGACCAAGATGACAGAACTAATGAATGGAGTTCTTGCTCAACAGTTTGGACCACTTTCTGATGAAGTTTCTGTTGGCAAGAATGTTCTAAGGAGAATGGATGATGAATTAGATGTTCTAGCTGGTGAGATAAGGGCTATCAACAAAGAACAATTTCATATGGATGCTACACTTTCCCAGATCCTTCCAATCTATGATGCCAAAAAGGGGGAAAGGACTGCTCACTCCACAAAGGGTAAATTAGATGAGCATTTGAGGAAAACCCTGGAAAGAAAGGCTCAGCAGGAACTCAAGGCTCAGCATTTCCTGAAGACCCTAAAGGAAATTGAAGAAACTGAGAAGCTGAAATCAGTAGAGCCAGAAGACTCTGAGTTCTTCCAGATTGATAGAGAGACAGCTCAGGAGGCAATGATCTTGAGGAGATCAGAGAAGAGACAGACTGAAACTAGCCTGACTGGTGCTGCTCATGTTGTAGTAGAGACTGCTGATCCTAAAAGGGCTGAGAAAAGAAAATCAGTAGCATTTGTGGAAGCTGAGAGGAAAAAGAAGAAAATCTCAAAACCAATCCAAAGGAAGCTAGTTATGGACTTCTCTGAACCTGGGGAATCTGAAGCTCAGATGGAAGCTGAAACTGAGTCAGAGAGACTGCTCCAAGAGGGATTTGGTACTTACGATACAAGTGCCCAATTAAAAGACTTTGATTGGCATAACAAGCTCATTGCCCTTCGTGCTGAAAGGAGATGAGACAGGCTATGTCTGTATCAGGGGCAGAGCTTACCAGAAAGAAGAAAGAAGAAGAACAAAGCAGAAGAGGAAAGCTCAGAAGCTTCATGGGGAAGAGATGGGGCAAATCAAGAGAACAAACTAGAATTTAAAAATGGCCGCACATTGATAAATGGATGCCACTCCAGATTAATGATGCTTGGGGAGAGGTTAAGAGAACTTTCTGGTTTAGCCATGATGTCCTACAAGAGTGGAGAGGAGGATGTCATGACAGAGATGAAGCCTTCTTAGAATATCTGCTGACATTCTATCCTGAATATCTTCAGAAGTGGATAAACTTAGCTGATCAGAATAATGAATCTTTGAAAGCCCCGGGTCAGTACAAGTACCCAGCTCCCAGATTCAGCACATGAGTCATTAATGAAGCTGCTATTGCCAAGGAAGTTCTTTGAATATCTTTGCTTTCGGTTGGGACTAACAGGAAGCCAACCTGAGATCATCAAGAAAGAGGGACGAGCTGAAGAAAAGGTACTATGGAATGTTCAATTTGGATGTTCCCGATGATGAGGTGGAAGAAGATTGAAGACTGAAGATGTGTAATCTTTATGTTTATGTCTTTTTTTTTTTTCATTGCAAGATGTAATGCTTATCCTCTGATCAATGAAAATTTTATCTTATGCACTCAAAGATAATATCTCATTATCTTCTTACATGTCCTTATTTACTTTGATATGCCTATTTGGAAATCAATGGGAAACATGACTATTCTGTAGTTAACTGAAACCTGATGTATAAGTTAGGTTTTCTCAAATGTAACAAGATGGTTTTGGCATCATCAAAAAGGGGAAAATTGTTGGGAGATGAATTTAATAAAGAAGTTTTGATTAGATCTCAAAACCCCTAAGTATGACATGTATCAGGACATCTTGATAGAATAAGAATTAGGATCAGGTTTCATTAGATATTAGGACTCAGGATTATCTGCACCATGTATAGTCAGCAGATATAGATCAGGAAATGTTAGTATGCTGAAGACTCAGAAGACTCTGAAGAATCAGAAACATCCTGAAGACTCAGAAGACTCAGAAGAATCAGAAACATCCTGAAGACTCAGAAGAATCCTGAAGACCAGAAGATCCAGAAGACTATTTTTGTACTGATCAAAAGGACCCTGAACAGCTATCTTATGAAATAGTGTTATGTTCATTCCTAGTACAAACAAACAGAATGTTAGACATTTTTGGACATTAAGGAACATATCAGATCAAGAAAAAAGAGTCGTTTGGTTGTCTCTGCTCAAACAAAGATTTCAACCAATGAGGAGGCAACAACACTATACTGAACTGACACTGAAAGTGACATCTCACGGAAGAAATGTCAGAGCTGATATCTTCCAGTTCCCAGAAGTTGACAATTGGCTACCTAGCTGCATATTTCCTAAAACATGCAAGGGAGTGTTCAAACCCTAAAAATAGTCGTTCATCAATAACCAGAAGAGGAAACCCTTGATGTTATCTCTTCCAACTGATAGTTTTTCAAGAGTAACCTTTGGAGAAGTTTCCTATAAATACCAGTGACCTTCTACATTAAAAGGTTACGGGAAATTTCAAGCAACTCAAGAGCTCATTCGTATTCTTGCAAATTGAAGCACTCGAAAACCCTAGAATTTCCCAAGTGTTTCACATTGGAGAGAGCTCATTCACTAAGCCTAGATTGATAGAAATATCCAAAGCTTAGTAGAGATATCCTAGCCTTAACATTTGTTCTTATTGTAAAGGATATCTCACCCTAGTTGGAAACCAGCCCAAACCCAAACCTTTTGATAAGGTAGTTTGAGTGTGTGTGTTTTGTTGGTGAGTTAGAGTTGTGAAGAATGAGTAAGCTACAGTGAGTTAGCCAGAAAACTCTAGAGAAGAAGTTAGTAAGCTACTTGTGGTAGTCTGAACACTTGTGTGTATTTGAGTTAGTAAGCTGCAGTGAATCAGCCTGAAAACTCAAGGTAGAAAAGTGAGTAAGCTACAGTGAGTTAGCCTGAAAGCTTTAGGAAGTGGTTAAGTAATTTCTCTGAAAATCAGAGAGAGTGGGCGTAGGAGCCTGAGTCTCTGAACCACTATAATTGTTGTGTTGTTTGCTTTCTGTACTGCATTATTATTTGTTGCATGATTTTCACTGAAAGCTGATTTTACTGATATTCAGTTGGAATCAATCCACTGAACTTGCATCAAATTGATCACAGCCTTAATCACTGTTTTATAAAAGGAAGAAGAATTTCAACAAAACTAAAACGAGTATAAACTTAGGGCCAACCATTCCGCACACTTGAGTAGCTAGAACAGATAGTTACCAAACTGAACTAACTCTACTGAGTATTCAGTAAGATAATTATCTGATCCAAGCTCCTCAGGATCTCTGATAAATTCAGGATTAGTTGGGCTAATCTGAAGCTTCTAAAAGCTGCTCAGGATCATTGTCTCAGTAGACTTTGACTCAGGGCGATTTGTGCTTCTCAGGGTAAAATTATCAGGATAACCTGACCCATCTGACCTCAGTGAAGAAAAAGTTTGAAAAATCACTGAACACGTGTATTCCCCCCCCATACACGTGTGAGACTCGTTTGCATCGGGACCAACAGATGCAAGTGGAAAAGGAATAGGGGTTGTACTCATGCAAGAAGGTAGGCCTTTGGCTTACATGAGGTGGTGACACCATTGCAGCAAAAGTGGATCACTAAGCTACTTGGTTTAGATTATGAGATCCAGTAAAAAAAGGGAATTGAGAACAATGTTGCAGATGCATTGTCTAGAAGGGAATTTGAGTATGTAAGTTGTACGGCTCTATCCACTGTTACTCCTAAGTGGATTGAACAGGTGTTGATCAGTTATGAAGGTGATGAGTATGTTCAGAACATACTCAAGGCCAAGAAAGAGGATCCTACCACTTATCCACTTTTCGTGGTCACTGATGGAGTGCTTAGGTACAAGAAGAGGTTGGTAATTGGTACTAATCAGGGTATAAGGGGTACTATATTTTCTGAGATGCACCTAACTCCCTATGGAGGGCATTCTGGTGCTACTGGTACCTATCAGAGCCTCAAGAGATTGCCTTTCTGGCCTAATATGAAAGATGATGTGCTTAGTTGGGTTAGAAGCTGTGACATTTGTGCTAAAAATAAGTCTAATCATGGACTCTACCCTGGGTTGTTGCAACCGTTGCCTGTTCCAGATCACGCCTGGACTCACATTTCTATGGATTTCATAGAGGGGTTTCCTAAGTCATGGGGTAAGGATGTCATTTGGGTGATTGTGGATAGGTTCACCAAGTATTCACATTTCATAGCTCTATCTCATCCTTACACTGCTAATTTAATTGCTAAGGTATTCTTAGATGTTATTTACAAGCTACATGGGTTGCCCATTTCAAGAGGTAAGTTTACGTAAACTCGTAGTAATTCTGCATGCGTAGGATTTACGTGAATTGTTTATATGTATGATTTGTTATTATTTGAATTAATATGGATTAATTTATGCTAGTAATAATTGTTAGAATTAAATTTGTATTTAAATATTCATCCCAAATAGATCCAGACAATTCTTTCCCCAACAGATTGTGAATAGGTTCACCAAGTATTCACATTTCATAGCTCTATCTCATCCTTACACTGTTAATTCAATTGCTAAGGTATTCTTAGATGTTATTTACAAGCTACATGGGTTGCCCATTAGCATTGTAAGTGACAGGGACAAGGTTTTCACAAGTACATTTTGGAAGGAACTCTTCAAATTACTTGGTACTCAGCTACATCTAAGTTCTTCCTATCACCCTCAATCTGATGGACAAACAGAGAGGGTGAATCAGTGCCTAGAACAGTTCTTGAGGTGCATGGTGTGTGATAACCCAAAGCAATGGTTGAAATGGTTACCATTGGCTGAGTTTTGGTACAATACTAACTACCATACAGTGTCTTAAAATGTCCCCTTTTGAGGCTCTATATGGTTACACTCCTACTATCCAGTTTATGGGGCCTTATGTGGATTCTACTCATGAGGAAATGAAGGATTTGTTGGCTAACAGGCAGAAGATTACTGAGCAGATCAAAGATAACTTAGTCAAAGCACAGAATCGAATGAAAATGTATGCGGATGCAAACAGGCAGGATATGGTTTTTGAAGTCGGAGATCGGGTATTCCTCACGTTGCAACCTTTTCGGCAAAACTCAATTCATTTTCGGAAGAATATGAAACTATCCTCAAAATACTATGGCCCCTACACTATACTCAAGAAGATTGGATCGGTTGCCTACCAACTAGATCTACCACAGGGTTCGAAAATCCATCCTATCTTTCACGTTTCTCTACTAAAAAAGTACATAGGCGAGAAATACATACCTTCCCTTACTCCACCTCATGTGGACGATGCTGGAAATTTTGCCATTAACGCGTTCCGTATTCTCGATCGTCGTACCATCCTGAAAAAGGGAAGGGAGAAGGATCAAGTTCTGGTGTTGTGGAATACTGATGAACGAGACTTATCTACTTGGATGGATGCCACCTATTTTCAGAAGCACCTGTCTCTCGGTCATCCTTGGGGACAAGGATCTCTTGATCGTGGGGGTATTGTTATGGGAATGGGGGGTAAGCTGCTCCAGGAAGTATGATTTCAAAGGAAGAAGGTGAATTCGTGGGTGTTGAATACTCAACGGATCTAGGGTTTGTCTCTTGTCTGAAAATTTTGTGTCTGAAGGAGCTCGATGGGTCAAAAAAGGAAAAGTTTGGAATGAGTTGTGCACAAGCAATGGAAGATGGGCCTCAGAATACTGGGCCGATACTACAACAAGATTATAATTAAATTAAGAAGTGAATTGGGCCATACTACTCAGCCCAATTAATTACTTATTTCATGATTGTTTTAATTTTCCTAAGGATAGCCCACTAGGTGGTGGCCCCACTGTTTGTTACAAAACGGCATGATGCCATAGATTTGGAATATCAAAAAATTAACCTGCATCTCTCTCTCTCTCTCTCTCTCAAATTCTCTCTCTTCTCTCTCAATTTTTTCTTATTCAAGCTATTGTGTTCATGTGAAAATTCATACAATTCCCAGAAAATTACCAAAAATATTTACATGAAAATTACAAAAAAATAGGAATCACAACAGTTTATAATGAAATAGACAGAAAAACCAGTTAATGGGAGAAAAAAGGGTGTAATAATCTGCAGATTAATAGAGGTTCTTACATATTTGGGCTTTAGTTTTAAAAGATCAAGCTTATGAATCCGCTGATTCAATTATGTCAAATCCCACTTCAAGAAACGTGGAAAAGTCATTTCATTGATAGGATCAATCAATTTTGTGTGTTCACACAACCAAAACTGTATAAAGGTATAATATAGATGTTATTAAGTCCATTTTTAATGCTATGATATATAGTATTAAGCCAACATATACTAAAACAGTACCAAAAAAAAACAAAGTAGCATTACCGGTAATAGAATAGCACATCCACCTACTTTCAAATTGTTGCTTGTCTTAATCCTGCTGATCAGTGTATCAACCACCAGTTTGCACCAGTCATAATTGCAAACACCATCCAAATCTTCTAAATGATCTGTCATATGCCATGGGACTGATGTATTTTGGCACGGTGTCAACAATGATGTCAACATATAAAGGTGTGCTAATCTAGCTACATCCTCCACACTGCAATCATCTACCAAACTAATCATCTCCTTTAACTTTGAATGAACATTATTCTTGTATAGAACATACCCACTATTTGTGTCACTCAACTCTTTCGCAAAACACCTATTAACCCAATCTGGTAAATCATAGTCAGTATCCCTAAGTGGAATTGCCTTCCCACCACCACCCACACCTAGGATTAAATGCAAATCTATCGACGTTAAAGTCAGCTTCTCATCTCCAATCAGAAAACTTTCAGTACGCATATCAAATGTCATCAGAATACTCCGTATATCCTCCTCATATTTGTGACATCTAGTCTTCAACTTATTAAAATCAGCCTTTAAAAGTGCATCAATTAACAGCCAGAAAGGGGTCATTTTTAACTCAGTTTTATGTTTTTCAGTGAAATGAAGATACTTCAATTCTCGAGCAGTTGTTTGTAAGTTAGCCTTGTAGTTTATACAAGAATCATCAAATTTCACACCACCTAAATAGTGAAACAAAAGAATAGCATCAGATTTAATGGCTTTTATAAGTATATTCAGGTCTGCATAAAAAATATATAACATATCTAACCAAAACGGTTCTTCGGTTTTAATACTTCATCACAATCACTGTACTCCGAGGTTGATGCATCAAGCAATTCATCTAATGGACCCTTCAACCTATTACTACCTGATAACCATACAACATATAAATCTTCTATTATTATACTAATTTGAAATTTATAAACAAAAAATAATTACAAAAGAGTTTACCTCTCTTTGAATCAGTCTTCCTCTTCTTCTTTTTCCTTCTAGTCTCATCTCTTTGCCTTGTATAAGCTTGAGTGTCAGTATAAAGTTTAAACAATTCTTATAAAACCAAATTTTAAAACAAAACCATACTATACAATGATAAAAGCACAAAAAACACCTGATTCAGTCGAAGTCGAATAGGTTTCTGTCCTTTTCCCTATCATAAATAGGAGTGTATATAAATTGCATTATAAAATAGAACAAATTACATGTAACAAGTTATATACTCTTTATTAGTTGCCCAAAGGTTAAAAACCAAACATTTTCCCTTCATACATTCTGCTGATTCTTCTTTCTACCAGTAGAAGATCCTAAAATATAGTACCAATGAAAATCATAACTAATGCATCAATATAACAGTACAAACTATATAGAAACACAAAAGTACAATCACACACACTATAGTACCATAAATAAGTCAAAAGTGCAAAAAAAAATTCGTCAGTATCAAAATAAAATCAAAAGTACAATGTGTATACTTGTACCTTCATAGCTTTTTCTCCTTGTTCCATCATGCTTTCTCTTCACGGCATGTTCCTCTTCCTCATCATGCAAAGGACTATCATAATACCTCCTGAGCTTCATACCTTTACCCATTTAAGAGCTTCCACACAAATTTCAAAATGAGTTGTTCCTACGTTTTACAAGAAAAATCATGTGACTAGAAATGATTTGTATAACTACAAAAACTTGACAAACACCACATTCAAACTTACAAAACCCAAAATTGAAACCGGAATGAAAATGTATAACTACAAAAATTTTGAAAACCTAAATTACGAATTCGAACTAGAAATATTCACAAATATATATATTTAAATAGTAATTTCACCCAAATCTTTCTGATAAAAACAAATTTTAAAAGAAATAACCACTTGTAACAAAAAGAATCGTAGTATTTACAAGTTTGTTGTGATCAAAAATACTTGGGTTGAAGCAATTTTGAAGATTTCAGTAGAAATTTTCCTTTTTTCTTCGCATTTGTTTTCGGTATGAGAGAATTCAAAATTTTTTGTATAATAAAATGAGGTTTCAGACAAGCTACAATAATACATTGGAAATCTACAATCTTTGCCTCGGTTCCGCCGAAAAATATTATTAAATGTAATATAACTGTTCATTCTGTAAAGCAACCGCCAAATCAGTGCAGGTTATTAAGGGAAGGGAAATTGAGGGTATTAAGAACAATTTAGAAGCTGATTTTGTAGTTACATGTAATTGGGAAAAAACCGTGTACTAAAATACATTTTATCTTAACACTTTGTACCCTAATGTTTTTCACCCTTTTTCTTTCTCGTACAATAAAAGGTATATTGACATGGCTTCAAATAATTACTCGGTGCAATCATGTTTGGGTGGTCAATGACTTCTTTTTCACCAATGCTCTACCCTTTAATTTCTTTTTATACTTTTCAACCTTTCTCAGAAAAATAAATAAATATACTATGGTGTTGAAATTGATGAAAATCACTTTTCAAATATAATAATATTTAAAATTTACTTTCAATATTACGATATTAATTCTTTAGTGTAAAATTTCTTAAAATGACATCTATCTTGAGATCGAGGAAGTCATGTTTATATTTAAAGCTTAGTTGCCAAAAGAAAAGGGCAAATATATTTTCCTTTGAAAATTAATTTTATAAAGCTTCATAAGAAATTTTGTATTATAAAAATAAAATATCATTATGTAATTATTTGAGTTGAAACAATATAAAGTTATTTGTATTGACATAATTTTTATTAATTTATTTTACATTCCGCAACATTCAAAATATATGGTGCAACACATTTTGATTTTTAATTAATTTGGATTCTGGAAGAATGAAACACGAGAGCTATCAATTAAACATGTCGTACGTATTGCCATATTTAATTTATTTTTTTATATACACGATTACATGTATAATTTGGGAAGGAAAGTATAATATGATACTAGCTGTGTATTTTATTATTATTATTTTTTTATTTTTTTTTTATTTTTTATAAGGAGATACTAGCTGTGTATAAATTATTTTAAAGATCAGTATTCTTGTTTGGTTGATATTAATTGTTTTCACCAAAAATCAAGTCTTATGTTGTTATGCATATATATTCTTTCTAAATTTATATAGTCAAAATGGTGACTGTACCGTAATTAATAAATACTTGAACAAATGAATTTGTAGTCAAAATATTGAAACTCGAAGAAATCGGACCCTTTCAACACTACAGCTAGACTCGTTCAACATGTCTTCCAATTTTTATTTATAAAAACTTCCATTAAATTAGGTTTACGTGAACTCTCTTCCTTAAAGTATCACTATCTAATATACAAATTATCAATATATATATAATGCAAAGTGTCATTATTTAACAATTTTGAGAAAAACAACATATAAAAATAAATATATTTTAAATGATGATACGTTAAAATATGACATGTGAAAAGATGATATTTTTAAACTGAAATTTGCAAAAATAAATATACTTTAGTTTTATCACGTGAAAGAATTTTATAATAAGAATGTATCTTCTTTTTTTTTTCAATTTATTATGACAAAAACTCATATGAGACGGTCTCATACATGAGACGGTGTATAATCTAACACAAATTATATATGTACACCCCTCCAAAAGTATTAAAGCGTCAATACGCAACTTATATCCCGTCAGTGTTGATTGGAGTATAAAAAAGCGACATATATATTTATAAAAATGGCAAGCAATAAGAGTAGGACCGGACAAGTCGATCTTGTATGCACATGCAATTGAAATACATTTTCAGATAATATTAATTAGTTTTTTATTAAATGTATTATTTAGTATTATTTATTTTCAAACAATATAATGTTTTTTCACTGAGAAGTCTTAATTGTGTATATATATTTGTATCGTACATTTGGTATACAAGAGACTTGCTCTTTAAATAGAGGATGTTGTATTTCACATTTACAACATATGTAGCCTTTTCTTCGTTATAACGTTAAATTTTAACATTTGAGTTTCTAAAAAATACAAAATTCGACTACTAACACTACAAGAAAAATAGGCTATGTAGACATTTATAAGTGTGGTTAAGGCTTGCCTATTAATACACTTAGCCTATCAAGACATTTGCAAGAAATGTCGTGTATTCAATGTAACAATAGACCAAGACTTATTATGACATTCTTGAGTGTAGTGTTAATGTGGTTTTCACTACACATAAGACTTATTATGACATTCTTGAGTGTAGTATTAAGGTGGTTTTCACTACACATATATAACCACCGAAATCAATTCCCAATATTAATAAAATAAATAAAATATTATTAAAATTAAAATACATTTGCAGTTACAATATATCAAATATTGTATTTGATAATCAATAATAATAATTCTAATTATTATAATAAATTAGAAAATAATACATCAAAATGTAACATTGAAATATAGTACTCTAGCTTCCCATTATAAATAGTAAATTAAATTGTGTCTTACCAGATACAACATATTTGAAAAGTTACAATTTCCAAACAAAATGACTAACACATTCTCATTTACATATACCCAACATAAATCTCCATAGAATTTGTTCCAAGAAAAAAAAAACAACCCAAATCGTTAACTGACTCTTATATCAAGCTACAGGTAGCCTCTCCTTGTTTGGATGCAAAAAGTTATACTATTGCTGCAAACTTCATTAGCTTCATAGCTCGAACTCCGAGCTTCAGCCTTTTCCTCTGCTTTTGCCTCAATTTCTTTTTTCTGAGAAAGTGGTAACTTTGATATCTCCTCATCTTCTTCGGCAGATGACTTTGCAGGAGAATCATTCAACTTCAAGTAGCATCTGCATGTGAAACAACATGTTTTCTGACATATTTGTACTATCTATTGTACAACCACCAAAAGTCTTGACATGCAAATAAATTCGAAAAATCTTATGACTTGAAAAAATACAGAGAGCAATACCTTATAGCTCTATCAGCTGCTTTGAGAAAATAAGAATGTGAATGAAGTTTCAAGAGTAAAGAAAGCTACCTTCTTACTGAAAATTACTTCCAAAGGCGATAATGTCTTTCTTCTTGGAATTTTGTAGCTAAGTTGTAGCATTTAACTAATTCATCACCTGTAATTTCCTAAATATATTCAAACATCACCGTCATGAACTGAGAGGATGCCTAAATGATAGTAATGATGGAAATTAAACGATGGATTACATTTAATTATTCATAACATTCTCAGAGAACTTCATAAATTTTGCAACAAATACATTGATGATACAAGTCTTTTTTTTTTCTGGTTGACATTTCACTTATAAAATTTAATTTAAGATTTGCTGCACTTTATCACATCAAACTCAAATAAATTAATGTCAATATTGCTTCACCATGAATAGTACCACCACTCTCATAGAATAGGATATCATCAAAAGCTAGCAAACATAGTTGGGACCATTCTTCAAACATACTTCGGGACATTAAAGTGCATGTATATATAGAGTTTCTACTCAACTTTTTAATCTCTATTTGACACGATTTGCCAGAATAAAACATATACCACGAAACAAACGTGGACCAAAGACTATCATAAATTACTAAAAATTAATATAAAGTTAATCCAAACCGAACAAGACACAAAACACCACAACAAAACCTAAATTAACAATCATCCTCTTCTCTCATCATGTAATAGAAGTAAGTAAAAATGCTACAAAAGTATGATACTGAACAAAAGCTTAGGAACTTGTTGATGAAATAATTTCTCGAATACACATTGACAAGTATATCTGGAGTTGGATTAAAGTGGAGGGGGAAAATTTTCTGACCTGGAGCCAGTTGAAATGCATAAGAGTATAGAGGACAAGACAACTTAGACGTTCATTAAGGAACTGGATAACCAATAGAGACCAGCTCATGGAAAACGTCTGAGATGGCTAATGAGCCCTTTATGTGTAGCGAGGAAGCTAGATAATCTTGGTTGTACATCTCAACGTCATTCCCTGCCATCACATGCAACATAAAAACCAGAAATTAAATTGGATCAATAAAAATAAATATAATATATATACAAATGTGTACATTTGCACTTGTCTTACGTTTAAAAATAAGAGAAATACTAAATTATAAATAACATCTTGAACTTTTATCTAATCATATCACTTCCACATAATTGTACAAGATATTGTGGTGGAGGCTCCTCTAACTGAGCAAGTTACAACACTCTTAACTTGAGGCATAAATGAGTCTTACAAGAGCTTGCAATAGCTAATATTGCTGAATTTGTGAGGTCGATGCAACACGTTAAAATCAAGTATCTTCAAATGAACACAACCAGATAAAAGTTGCATAATGCCCGTGGATGTAGCTCTGTATATCTTTCCCAAGCCCGAATTCACCAAGCACCAACAACTTTTGCTAATAATTTGAGTGTAGCAACAGAAAATCGTGCCCCATCAATTCTGACCACTTTCAGGTTCTTTAGATCGCAGACTGATGGAAAATGTCAATGTAAGCTCCTGATAATCAAATGCACAATAATTTGTTATGAGAAATATTACAACTTCTGAAGATAAATTAGAACCAAATATTGTTTACATAAAAACAGTAGCTAGCATGAACTTACATAGATAATGTCCTTCGATACCTAACCCCATTGCAGAGAAGCTCAATTTGTCTCAATTTGATATATTCAGTACCTAAACATCATACAAGCATTGTAAATTTGTAGTTCCACTACTTGATATTCATTTAGCATGAAAAAACAAGCTTACAATCACTATAAATGGCTTCTATACATACAAGTGCATAACTTACTAAACTAAATAAATGACATCGAAAGAGAAGAGAGGAAAAACCTTAGTATCTCATCATTTATTTTTTATTCTTCCGTCTATTAATCCAAAATTTGCCCCTAAAATCAACAAATACCAATTCATTCAAAGCAAACAACTTTGTGTGAAAATCTAGGATTGGTTCACTAAATCAAATTCAGTCACCAACAAACAGCTGATCCAGATTTTTAAAGCATTTTAGAAGCACTTTGCTGCCATATAATAACACATAGAGTGAATTTAATATAGAAAAGCATACATAAAAGGATACACACATGCTAATAGCAAGACTTAAAACACTTCCCAATACAACCAGAACGAAGTGTACAAAGACTTATGCAAAATTTCATGCGCAAAAATTCCAAAACCAATAAAAAATATCGCTAATTGTTATACATACTTTAGAATTAGAACAAGAAACTTTTTATAAATAAGAAATTGAATTCTATGCCCTAAATTTTTTAAGATTTGGGGGTAAACAAATATAACCAAAATAAAAACCCTAACAATGAAAAAGATTAATTTAGAAGTATAAAAAGAGAGAAATTACAACCCCTAACCTGAAATAGCTTCCGCAATTTCCGTAGAAACTGAACACGCAGACGAGGAAGAATTTTTTTGGACGCACGGATTCCAGCAGGAGTAAGGCTGACGTTTGGTAAAGAATTGAAGCGAGCAGGTGAATGGAAGGAGGAATTGGCGCATTGAATTGGAAGAGGAATCGAAGAAGAATGAGTCAATTTCATGAAAATGGAGAGGAACGGGCATTCATTTTCCAGTCGAGGCCACGCTCTGTTTTCCCTTCTTTATTCGAGCGCGGATTATTTGAGAGGGAAATTTATGTGGGAAATTGTCGTGGGAAGCAAATTTATAGGTTTGGGTGTGATATCACACTGCAAAATTAATGGGTTCGATAAAATAGTTATCACATTGGAAATTTGGGTTGCAAATTTATATCTTTGGGTGTGATACCACACTGCAAATTTGAGTGGGCAAATTTATCTCTTTGGGGATGATATCACACGACAAATTTGGTTGGGAAATTTCATTCTTTGTGGGTTGTGATATCACATTGCTAAAATCTCAATCTCATTGAAATATTGCTTAATTTCAATTTAATTTGGAATGTGTAATGTTGTTCTAGCTCAATGTTTTAATGTGTGTTGTTCTTGTTCTAGGATCAACGCTTTAATGAATGAAAGGTTGTTCTAGCTCAACTCAATTATGAGTCGAGTGTGTGCTCGCTTGCTCTAGCCCAAATCTTTGTGAATTTTTTTAGCCCAATTATTGGATCAAAACTGAAATTGTTCTTCGTTTGTTGGTTTAAATGTTGAATGAGAATAAGCTGTGGAATCTCCTGTTCTTCAATTATTTTGGTTATTTTAGGGATTACATAGCTGTGTAAGGAGATCGTTTACTGGAAGGTGACTAGTCTTTATCCTCCATACTTTCTATCTTTTAATAATTGATCTTGAACCATTGTCTCATACTAATGTTGGTTGGTTGTAGGTAAATTAACCCTAGATCTACGTGAGATTGGAGAGAGGGCAAACTTCTTGTTACTGAAAAAAAATTCTTCTCACTTGTCACTGAACAAAATTTTCAACACCGGCGGGAACCAACATCGACGGTGGCGTGCGAGGTGATAAAATCCTCGTCAGCAGTGCCTCATCTTTTTCCCCCAAACAGGTTCTAAAGAGTAAACTGCTACTTCACTTATAAAGTTGCTATTTTCTTTTCTATGTATTAATAAAAGTGCTAAGAGAGTGAAAGTTAGTTAGGTTTAGTTATTGTATCCCCACTCTATAAATAGCTCTAAGATTAGATTTGTAGATGACTTTTTCAATTCATTCTTCCATTGTATTCAATTGTATTCAAAGGTTATTGTGCTCTCAAATAAGATTCTTCTTTGAGACAATTCCGTCTCATCTAAAAGCTCGAGCTTGTAGAGAGGGTCGGGAATAATTTATTTATTTAATTTTCCTCAACACTCCCCCTCACTCGTGGGCCAAATCATTGTCTCTGCTCTCTAGAGACAGAGTGGACAATTTAAATGGGTGGAGTGCTTCCACGGGAATCGAGCCCACAACCTGAGCTCTGATACCATGAGAGAATTCCGTCTCATCTAAAAGCTCGAGCTTGTAGAGAGGGTCGGGAATAATCTATTTATTTAATTTCCCTCAACAACTTTTCTCAATCTTCTTCAGATTGTTAATACAGGTCCTCCCCAAAACCTGTTGCCGCATTGCTCGTCCCCCTTGTATTCTTATCTCTTTTCCCCACAAACTGCTCCTCCTCCCAAAACTACCACCACGTTGCTCGTCCCCTTTGTATTCTTATTTTTCTAAGAATGAGAAAAAAGTCGTGATTTTAGCCTTGATCTTTTGGGAATGGATTGATATTTTGGGAGTGAATTGATTTTTCTGACTGAATTGATTTATGAGATTATAAGAGAAATTTGAATGACTTGGTTTATGAAATAAATTGTGTTTGTGCTTTTTAAAACGAATTCTGCAACCTGTCTTTCTGATTGAATTGGTTTTTGCAAAATTCGTTGGGATGAATATGCTTTTATTAAAAATAAGAGTAATTATATTGCAGACATTTTGAAAGCTTGTGCCTCTGTTCTTGAAAATTACAGGGAGGATGAGATGAATTGAATTTTCACGCTTTTAATTGAACTAGTTATTTACCCGTGCAATGCACGGACTTCTTTAATTTTATTTTAAAGTAACAATGGATATATATTTTTCGATTTTTAGCCGGTTCTCCTTTCTTGTTGGAATCTTCGTTCTCATATTTTTCTTCACCATCTTTGTATTTTGACTCTTTTTTTCCCATTGATTTGGTTTCAAAGTTCAACCTTGATGTTTGTGCTTTATTAGCCTTCTCAACTTAGCTCTCAACTTTGAGATGAAATTCTCACTTCTCCACTTTCTCAACTTAACATTACGAAACCTTTCTAAAAAGAGAATAATTGTATGTCAATCAAAAGCATGTCATATGATTATATTGAAAATCTTGAATCTAAAGAAATTCGGAAAAAAAAAAAAAGAATGTTCTACATGAAATAAAAATATAGCTAATGCAAGAAACCCTTGCCTTGGATAGAATTTACAAATTACATGCAATTATCCGTCAGAAAATTTTATTCCATTCTTGAAGAAACGTGACCTACAGAAAAATAAAAATTGAAATTAACTATGGGCAACTAAAAATGCACAACAAATCAAGTCAATTAGAATGACCTAGTTTTGCACCCGACCTTAAAAAAATTACTCAAAATTGTGATATGAATAGACCAACCTTACATTCTTCCACTATTATCGTTAATATTGACAATCCTAACAATCATTAAAGAGGATTTCTCAATTGACTCTAATAAAAATTAAAATAAATATTACACATAAGTTGTCGATGAATCTAACAGAGAAACCTCTTTTAAAGAATATTAAAAAATCTAAATCAAGATTAGGAAAATTGAGAAAACCAATCAAATCAAACTTATTGTAAATAGTATCTTGCTCTTCTATTATTCACTCTACAACCACACCGCTCTACAAAACAACTATGGCTCAAAAAGTTCAGGGGACATATGTCTAAAGACTTTAGTACATATCAATATTTAGGATCTCCTCTATTATTTGAGAGTCCTAAATTGCATCATAAAATATACAAATTAGTCTTTGAGGTTTGTAGTTATTCATACATACAAAATAATTAAAGCACATAAATTATTATTCCTTTAATATTATACTCATCATTCCTACTAACACAAACTGGATCTACAATCAATAAATTCTCAAAATACTCTAATCATACTTTTCACTTCGACTGCATATTTAACTCAAAACACACATTTAAATGAAAAAATTACAATCATAAATTCATATAGTCCAATTCCAAATCACAATAGAACAAACAATAGCCATTAAAAAATATTAAAGAGATGTCATCTGAAGACATGAGATACCAATAGCAATAACCAGTAAATCATCAAATTAGATGCAGTACCCACTTTAAATAAGAGATCCAAAAACTCAGAAAATTACTCATGTTATGGATCAGATATGATCAGGCATACATGTCACATCTCAGTATGTCCATTAAAGTTCACAATAGGCTTTTGAGGTGGAGCTCTCCACTGATAACTGATAAGTCCAGATTATATAATCCAAAATTTTTGGAAAACCAAGAGATCCCCAAAATTTTGATAGATTTCATGGAGGAAATTGTTTAAAAAAAAAAGATGAATGCACACACAAATTTTTCCTATGAGTATGTATCTAATTAAATAACAGAACAAAAAATTCTTCAATCAGAGATGAATGAAAATAACTAAATGCGATAATTCATCATTATCTCATCCCCTTTAACAATCACACCATATTAATATTTCTATTTTCATCCTCCAAGGTAACAATGCCTTTTTTTCAAGTTCTCCATAATGTTTCCAGTTTCTCCCAGACAACGCTATTCACAATCTTCCTATCTCTGATATCCCTTGATTCTTGCTTTTAATTTTAGTTGAGAAATTATTGCCTCAATCTGAACGTAAAGGCAGATTTTTTCATTTGAATACAATATCATGAAATGCAGTACAATCTTCAATATTTAACTGAAATATCGTTGTTAAAAAGAAATAGCAAAACCAACCGCAAAAAATCAAGTATAAATGCTTTAGAAAAAAATATCAAAGGAACGTAAATCACATAAAATATCAAGGTTACATTCAAGTGTGAAATTGCTACAAAAATTAATAGATATGGATGAACCGACCAACAGATACACTATAGAATCAACAACCAGCTTATCATCAAATATATCCATATTAGGACCCTAGGGAAAGAAACAGGGGTAATCACCTGAGTGTTGATGTGATATTATCAACCCTACCAAAAAAAAAAGTATATACATATAATAATGTTTAGTATAATCATAAATAGGCAACACATGTCCTGAATGTAATTCTAATTTATTTATCAGAAAAATAAATACACATCAAACACCGATTTATATCGTCAAGCACTAATTTAATATCAGCAACAATATAATGATTTTATACCAATTACTGATTATAGCATGTGACTCTTTATCTAATCAACTCAAACAGGATGCCGACAACTGGAAATATCATTCACTATCCCTCTGTTCAGCTCTGCAAGTCCTTAGCCTATAAGATAGCAGACAATGAAAAATAGTTGTCCAATAAAAATACATTTTGAAGTTCAAATAATGACTCTTCATTCTCAACAACTAAATCAAGTTTTCCCTTCACCAATCTCCTTAAATGGCAATAGCAAACTCACCTTTAATTAGAATATTTGGTTCATTGAGAGAAAGACTTGCAAATATCATAATATAAATAAAATCTTTAAGATATTTAAAAGAAAAAAAAGACATATTCTAGATCATGCATATCTTATGGTTCTAATTCTGATATACTATTCCAAATAATTAAGAAAATTAAAGACGCATAAAAGCTATACTATTGTGTAGTCAATACTAAGTAAAGTACACATACCATGACATTAGTGTGAGAAGACTTTCCAACATGGGAACTTCAATAATAGCAACAGCCAAAGACTTCTGATTCCTTAATCTCTCTCACCTCTGCATCCTCGCCCAACTATTTGTCCAACGCCGCCTCTAGAAACTTGCTTGCTCCCCTGGCGGCCTTCCTTTTCTTCTCTCCTTCTCTCTGCAGAATTCTGAAATGCTAAATATCTCCCCCAAACACTTTTATATTAACTCTGTCCCAATACTTCTCATCCCATATTATTAAGATGGTGAATATTGCAATGCATGGTGATATGCATGCAAAGAAAGTTAAGATGCTCATGGATGATAATGAGCATGCAAAGAGAGAGCATGTGTATGATGGAAAGAATGACACCAACATGGAACACAAGTCGTACACCCTAGCTGTTGATAGAAAGAATACAGCTAGCCCTACCTCAGTGATACAGATAGGCTCAATGTCGTTAGCCTTGTATGCTAGCTGATAGCCAATTATAGGATAACACGTGTTATGGCTATTCTAGGGTTGAATTACTATAAATATGGTGTATCAGATGAATGAAAACATGAAACAAAGAAAGTTGCTTTATGAATACTCATTTCAGTAATACCTTTTATTATGTTAGCTGTGACTTTTAGCTATTCTTATCATGGTATCAGAGCTGCAGGTTAAATCTGCAGTCTCTGTGCCATTCCCCTTTTGATTCACTCTTGTTTTTTAGTTTATAGCCATGGCCACTAGCTCAGATAACACTAGATCTGATGGGATCTCTTTCCCATCTTCACAATATTCTTTTCACATACCATTTCATCAAATAGTGGTGGTGAAACTCAATGAGAACAACTATCTCATGTGGAGACAACAAGTGTTGGCCGAAGTTAAAGGCCACAGCCTTGAAGGATTCATCAATGGAAGAAAAATCTGTCCACCAGAGTTTCTTAAAGCATCAGAAGAAGGAGAAGGTACTCTTAATCCTGATTTTGAGACTTGGATCAAGCATGATCAATTGCTTGCTTCATGGCTTTTAGGGTCTATTTCTGAAAGCTTACTTGTTAGCACTGTGGGTTTAAATACTGCAAGAGAAATATGGGAGAGACTAGAATCTGATTTCTCTAGTCAATCTAGGGCCAAAATTATGCAATACAAACAACAATTGCAAAATATGAAAAAGGGATCACTTTCAATGAGGGAGTATTTGAACAAAATCAGAAGCTGTTGTGATATCTTGAATGCATCTGGGCATAGAGTCAGTGACGAGGACCATCTTCTCTACATTATGTTTGTTTGGGATCTGAGTATAACCCTGTGATGGTGTCTATTAGCACTAGGTTTGATCCCATTATTGTTTCTGAAATTAGCTCATTGCTGCTTACCTTTGAGGCTAGATTAGAAAGTGTTGTTCACACTATTTTTAGCACAGATGGTTCTGGTCCTTCAGTTAACCTCACTACACAAGGGAACAAATCTGGTTTCAATGGTTCACATCCTGGCAGAGGTGGTGGAAACAACAACAATAGAGGTGGGAGATCATCCTTTAGAGGTGGATCTCAAAGAGGTAGAGGAGGAGGAAGATCCAATGGCCCCAAATGTCAGATTTGTTATAGAACAAATCACACTGCAGAAAATTGTTTCTATAGAGCAAATCTTGACCATGTTCCTCCTTTTAACAATCAGAACCAGCAAGCTCCTCATCAACAGTTCAACCACTCAAATCAAAGGTCTTATCAGCCTTCTGTCAATTCTGGTAGCTTTGATGGAGGAGAGTCCACAATAGTGTGCCCTTAGCACGACCGGTCATGAACGTGCCATCTATAAATAGCAACAGACGACATTTCTTAAAACCATCCAAACATGTCTTGAAGGCAATGAAAACGCGTTCAAAACATTGTGTTTCTTTGTTGGACTTCAATTAAACTACACTTCCTGTATAAAACGGACAAAAAATGTAGAGAAAACAACATTAGAGTTTTCACAAGCTATTATTAATGAATATGCATATTGAAAATTCCATCGTAAAAAATTACTAAACTGTCCAATACCTGCATTGGTGCGTTTGACGGCATCACAATACCATCGTAACTGGTCATAAGACTCGTCGTAGCTTCCAAAAATTTGATTCATTGCAGCACCATACGTCCGATAAGCTTTCCAGTATGGAACATGTATACCGTAGCTATTTTGAAGTGTGTTGACTACATTCGATCCCGCGTGTGTGTGGCTTTGCCCTAACATCTTGAACGATGAGATTCCCGATAATCTTAGCACTCATTCTACTATTCTTATTACCAACCATTTTTCCAGTACATGTGTGCACTAGATTGGCCTTGGTCACTTTAAATGCATTGGTAATGTTCTGTGACTTTGCTTTTATGAACCATCGGCATGCAGATTCCTCCAGCTCACTACAAACAGCGTATATATAACGTCTGTTATTCTTGGTGTATTTGAACCTAAACCTCGTCTGTTGTGAGTACTTGATAAGTTTTGTTCTAAACTTGTCTGCACCTTCCTTGAACTCTCTACCGACACCACCGTCCATAATGTGATTCCATGAATCGAATAGAAGCGGTTTCTTCTTCACATTGGGGCAAACATCATATGAAGGCGTAGTACCTACGCCCTCGAAATCACCATCAACATCAGGCTCCCTGTTGTTCTTGCGTGATCTACATTGTGTTCTATTAGATTCTAACACCGAATCAGCCCTGGAAACCCCCTTCCTCTTTTTCTTCACCACATCATTGTTCCTAACATGCTCCATACCAATATCAGAAACATCTACATCTACATCTACATCTACATCAAGATGCATACTGGCAAAAAAGTCTTTACCATCAGTTGCACCAACACTATCAAAATCATCAACATCATTGTAGAAATCATCACCACCAATATTCAACCCAAAACCATTGTTCATACCATCATGAATATCATTGTCACAATCAAATTCACCACTATCACTACCCAAATCATGCGTGCTGATATTTGAATTCATGTGATTCTGAACAGATGCATGTTTCAAAAAGCAATCACCACCAATATTCAACCCAAACCCATTGTTCATACCATCATGAATATCATTGTCACTATCAAATTCACCACTATCACTACCCAAATCATGCGTGCTGATATTTGAATTCATGTGATTCTGAACAGATGCATGTTTCAAAGAGTTATTGACCTCAATCACTGTTTGTTTGGTATTTAAATTGAGTATATCAACAACAACAATCTTGGAAACAGTCAATTCACAAAGAGTACTAAGATTCTTCAAATCCAAATCCGTATCTATACTACAATTGATAACACTACCAATGGAATACCGTAATGAAAAGATAGCATTTGTGAGATCAGTCCATTTTGATGTTACCTGTGATTTCAGTTCATCAACTGTTGTGGCCGAATTAACTAAGACAATTTTCGATTGGCCTAAGTACCTCAAATTTAGTATAATGATATCTGAACCCATCCCACATGTGTAATCTGGAGCTTGATTTCTTCCTCGAAACGAATACACAGAAGAAAAAAAATGACAAAGCAAGAATCGATTCTAATTTCTGAGTTTTTGCATGTGTAAAATAACCTCATAGCTCTAAAACGATGATATATGTACAAACAAATTTGAAATTCGAATTCGAATTACCCTAGAAACTAACGCCCGACAAACACTGATTTGACTCGCCGAAAAAGAAACGAGAGAAGGGGTGAGGTGAGAGAGATTATTTTTTGCAGAATTCGTACTTTAATTGCTATTTAATTAGACGGTTTCTTTCAGCTAATGGGGGGTATAAGAGGTATTTAGTAGCTAATTTTTGGACCTCTCAGCAATTGAAAAAGGCTTTGGACCTCTCATCTAATGGGCCCTGAATTATGGACCTCCCAGCTATTATTTCTATTTCAATTTCAATTTGCCACTTGGCAAGAAAAGAGGACTGCCACTTGGCGGAATATGATGAATACACTCCTCCTATTATAATATAAGATTTACATGCTTGATTGAATTTCTTGAATATATGGATGATAATAATGTTTTGGCCCAACATTTTGGCCCAATATTTTATTATTAAATATGTATAGTTATTAACGGACAGTTAAAAAATATTAAATTTTAAAACTGGAAATACCCATGCTTACTTATGCGTAGATTATATTTTTTTAGTAAGTTCTCCATTAATCATCAAGACTTTTTCTAACTCGTACAATAAAAGGTACGTTGACATGACTTCAATAATTACTCGGTGCAATCATCTTTGGGTGGTCAATGACAATGATGCGCGTCTTTTTCACCAAATTTCCTTTACTTTCTTTTATACTTTTCAAAATTCAAACCTTCTCAGAGAAATAAATAAATGTAACTTTTTTTTTTGATCGGGAAATAAATAAATGTAACTATGGTGTTGAAATTGATGAAAATCACGACCTTTCAATTTTTTTTTTTTTTGATGAAAATCACTTTTCATATATAATATTTTAAATTTATTTACAATATTACGATATTATTTTTTTTTTTGTAAAACTTCGTAAAATGACATTTATCTTGATATCGAGGAAGTGTTTATTTTTTAAGTTTAGTTGCCAAAAGAAAAGGTAAATTTATTTCCCTTTGAAATTTAATTTTTTAGAGTTTTATAGGAAATTATGTATTATAAAAATAAGGATATGGATCCTCTACATTTCGTTTAGTAAATTTCTTGTAAATTTTGAAAAGAGAAAGATACACAATAAACTAATATAAGAAAATATAAAGTGTGGGACCCGCCACGATATTATCTGTTCAAAAAATGATGTTTCACTATGTATTCCATAGTCTAGATTAATGACATGTGGAATTGACAAAAATATTCAACGGACCACCATAATCCTGGGTTCATGTGTTAAAGATAAGGAGTTGGAATAATTTTGGAACACGAAAAAGTGACACAGAGGAATTGAATTGGTGGGACCCCTGTATTGTGTCTTTCTCTCTCCTAAATTTACAAAATATTCATCATTTAATTATTTGGGTTGAAAACATATAAAAATGACAAAAACTCATTTGAGACGGTTTCATGCATGAGACGAGATACAACTTAGCACAAATCACACCAATTCCTTCCAAAGTGTTAAAATGTCAATGTCCAACTTATGCCCCGTCTCACCATAACACCGTCCCATACAAGTGTGCTTTTATAAAAATATTTATATTGACAGAATATTTATTAATTTATTTTACATTCCGTAACATTAAAAAATAGACAAAAACTTGTGTGCACCGGAGTTTGCCGTGAATTTATTTTTTTAACATCACTTTTATGTATAAACAATATCACTATTATGCATAAAAATTATCACTTTTATGCATAAAAATAATCATTGTTTGAAAATATTTTATATTTTTAAACAGTGAAATTTTTTATACATAAAAATATAGTTTTTACACATAATAGCGATAGAGTTCATGTATAAACCTAATTCACATTAGTGTTACTCTTCAAATTATATGGTGAAACATATTTTGACTTTTAATTAGGAAGAGTGAAATACGAGAGCGATCAACTAAATATATATGTTGTACGTATTACTGTATTTGTTTATATATTCTATTACATACTCACTCCGTCTTGGGATAACGTGCATCCCTATTCGAACACAGAAATTAAGAAAATTTATTTTATTGATATTATTTAAATTAATTATAATGATATTATTTTAAGTGTTTTGTCATTTTAGAAAATGTACATATTATTACGGGACGGACTAAAAAGGAAATTGAGTATATTATTTGGGAAGGAAAGTATAATATGATAAGCTTTGCCTATTGTACGTATATTATGATCATAATTTGTTCACGAAAATCAATATTCTTGATTACACACAACAAGTAATTTAGGTGTATTTTAAATGGTATAGATTATTTTATTAAAGATCAGTATTTTGTTTTGTTGATATAAATTATTTTCACTAAAAATCAAGCATTATACTGTTATGCATATATTCTTTCTAAATTTATATAGGAAAAATTATTAATAAATACAATTTTTTTATGCAAATTACTAATAAGTACAAACGGGATTGTATATATAATAAAAGTTGCACGCGAAAGTGCAAATATACATACGTATATGCAATCATTTTATACCTATTAGTAAATTATAATTTTGAAATGTATCCTATAAGTCTTCCATTTATATATATATTGTCAAAATGGTGACTGTACCGTAATTAATAAATACTTAAACAAATGAATTTGTAGTCAAAATATTGAAACACGTCGGATCTTTAACACTACAGCTAGACTCCTTCAACATGTCCAAATCTACCCGCTAAATTGCTTTCAATTTTAATTCAAAAAAACTTCAACTAACCCACATTCACGTAAACTTTCTTCCTAAAAAATATCACTGTTTATATACAAAGTGTCAATATATAGAAGGCAAAGTGGCGTTATTTAGCAATTTTGAAAAAAATAACACATAAAAGCAAATACTTATTTTAAATGATGATATGTTAAAGATGACAAGTGAAAAGATGATACTTTAACACAGAAAACTGCTAAAATGAACATTTTAATTTTATCACGTGAAAGAATCTTATAATAAGAATGTATCTTTTTTTTTTTCCAATTTATTATATATGTATTCATGAATCATGATATGTGTTAAACTGTTAATCCGAGTATATATAAATTAAAAGCCACATATACATTTATAAAAATGGCAAGCAATAGGAGTAGGACCGGACAAGGTCGATCTTGTATACATGCAATCTAAATAGTAAATACATTCTCCGATAATATTAATTAATTGTTTTATTGAGGTATTAGTGTATTTTTAGCGCATTAGTACGTATCACTTACTTCATTTTCACCGAACAATATGTTTATATTCACTAAGAAGTATTATTTATGTATATATAGTTGCATCATATAATTTGGTATACAAGAGATTTATTCTAATTTTAGAGGATGTTGTATTCCGCATGCATTTACAATCTCCTATTTCATTGGTGTTCCACCCTTTTAAATCTTTAACACATAGATCCACAAATATAAAGTGGAACACTAATTATGAAATATGTGATCTCATTCCGAATGTATGTGGCCTTTTCTTCTTTATAACGTTAAAGTTTAACGTTTGAGTTGCTAAAAATACAAATCCGACTACTAATTTAGAATGACTATAATTTTATTATAAAAAGAGTTGAACTTTTTTTGAATGGAATTGTTTGGTCTGATAAAAAAAAGAAAAGGAAAAAAAAACTAGAACTTTCAAATATATATATATATAGTACGTATGTTTTAATTTAATTGATAAAGTGTTTAAAGTTATGACCAGGAAAGCATTCTTCACATCAAGGCGATGAAGAGGCCAACTATCTTAACAGATAAAGCCGGGATAATGCGAGCGGTTGCGGCAATTTTGACAACCGGACTAAACGTGTGATGAAAATCGGTTCCGGAATTTGTGTGAAGCCACGAGCAACAAGACGGGCCTTGTGGACGTTCAATCGAGCCATCACGATGAAACCAGACGAAAAACCCATTTCAACCCACAATATTCGTGCGGAGGGTGGGGTACCAAATCCCATGTGTGATTCGAGCGGAGGGCATCAATTTCAGATAGCAAAGACAAGCCACTCGGGGCGGCTTGGCTGCAGACTTAAATCCACGAGGCCCGATTGGTGGAAACGAGCGGATAATAAAGGCGGTGGAGGCTAAGTCAAGAGGGTAGCGGGGCTTGAAAATGCCCGCCGAGCCCGATGTGACCATCGGGTGTGGCGGGGAACCGGCGGAGGAAGCAGTTCTTCCGCCGCAGCAGAAAATGGATCGAGCGGAGGCCGCCGCACAAAGCCGTTGATGAGGCGGCGAGCCTCGCCGCGACGGATGCGGCCGGGTCGAGCGCAGGGCATGCACTTGGTCGAGCGGCTGAATTGGATCGCCCATGTCGGATTGTTTCATCAAGGATCGGGGCGGCGATTCACATTGCGCTGGAGGCCGAGGTGCAAAAAAATTTGGGAAGCCGGCCGCGGAAGGATGAGTTGCCGCCCGAGGCATCCAAGAAGGTGGTAATGTCCACTCGAGACCGAGTGGCGGGCAGCGGCTCTCGGAAAAAGGAAAAGAAAAACTCATCAAATTGAGCATGGCGAAATGAAGGTCCGAGAAGAGACGGGATCAAAACATCGAAATCCCTTGTAAATGCTACTATAACCCGTAAAAAAATACACCCGGACGACTACGAGGCTCCAAATTTGTTATCAAGATAATCTCAAGGTATGGAAATACCCGACACCCAAAAGGCTTGAAGTTTGCATAATTAGGAGCATAACCGAATAGCAACTCAAAAGGTGATGAATTTTGCAAAACGGGGGGTAGGAAGCGGGTTGATCACAAAAACAATCGTTGCAAATGCCTCAAACCGTAGAGAAGCGGTGAATGGGCATTAAATAGCATGGATGAACCCGGGCCAGAAATGTGGCGATGCTTTACGCCTCGGCTCGGCCATTACATTTATGAGTGTAAGGACAAGACAAACGATGAAGTATGCCATTAAGATTCATAAAATTTCGGACTTTAGCATTAACAAACTCGGTCCCCCCATCACTTTTGAAACACCTTGATTTTTTACGATCAAATTGATTGCGCACAAAGATATGAAATCGAACCAAAATATCGTAGAATTCGGACTTAAGCATAACGGATAAATCCAAAGAAAATCGAGAATAATCATCAATAAATGCAACATAATAGCGGAAACCATCGGCGGTAGAAACAAAAGCGGGACCCCATAAATCACAATGAATTAAATCCAAAACACAATCAAAGACGCGTTCTCATTCAATCTGAAAAGATAATCTCTTGCTCTTAGCCAATTGACAAGAAGGAGATTTCCGGATTCGGTAAAACAGATGTAACGGATAAATGACCAAGTTTGTTCAAGAAAGAAATAATAGAATGTGGGACACGCCCTGCACGTAAATGCCATAAACCGAAACTAGCCTTCAATTTTTTATTAGGACAAGAAGAACCAAAGCCGGAATCCTCGATCAAGCAAATATAAGCCTTTATCACACCTTCCCGTGCGGGATTCGCTTTGTCTTTCGGTTCTCGAATGGCAAAGAACTTATCGAGAGAAAATCACATCAACAGGAAAATCGGATGTTAGTTTCTCGATAGATAACAAATTTTTAGTGATATGAGGAACCACTAAAACATCCAAAGAATGCACATCTGCAGACAATTTACTAGAACCAATATGAGAAATATTCAAAGCATTGCCATTACCAACAATGGTGACCCATTACCGAATAAGGCTCGTAAGTGTCCAATCGCAAGATAGTCGATTCGTCATGTGAGCAGAGGCACCAGAATCAAGATACCAATCGAGGGTAGTCCGACACATTGCGGGGAGGATGTGAATGCTCGGGCTAAGTGTCTTTGAAGAGACGGGGTTGACGAGCATTGAGAAACTGAGGACACTTATCCGCATAATGCTCCCCACGACATATCTGACAACGAGGGATTCGACGCCCCCCATTCGTAGAACCAGAAAAACCATTGGTGAAGCCAGAGTTGCCGCGTCGCATCCCGGGTTGAGGAAAAATTTCCACGATTGCCGGAGAACGCGATTGCCGCCCAAATCCCGGTGAACCCTAGCGTCCACCGGAGTTGCCACCGATGAAGATGAACGGCCCGACCCACGGCCGAGGAGGAATCATCAGCCGTGAATGCGACTGTGGAGGAGAATTTTCCATAGCACGAAGCATGGACTCATCTTTGTTTGGCTTGGCTCAACAAATCACGTAAACACCGGAATAGGAGTAAATGCCATTCGAGTATCCGCGAAAGCTTGCAAATCGACACCCAATCCACGCAAAAACCAATGACTCTTATCTGATTCAATAACAGGACAACCAATAGCATGCAATTGATCACATAACGACTTAAATTTCTTACCATACTCTTCAACCGGAGAATCACCCCGACGAAGAAAGAGTAATTCCTCGCGGAGTTGATCTTTGGCGAAGTTATGAGAATAAACGCCCTCGGTAGTAGACCACATAGCGCGCGATGTGGTGGATTCCAGAACGAGAGGCGGGCGTCTTCGGATAGCGATGTGTGTAGACGACGCTAATGAGCTTGCTGCGGTCCTTAATTTTCGGGCCAGATATTTTGGATTGGGTAGCTCCACGCCTCAAGAGGTGACGGTGGCCGGAGGAGAGGCGAGCGATCCGCCCAAGTAAAGCCGAAAGGTGTCAAAACTTTCGACCATATGCTCAATTTGGCGACGCCATGGAAGGTAATTCGAGGCGCCTAATTTGATTCCAAAGAACCATGTTGATCATGGTGTGGGGAAGAGAATCGGTGGGAGGATTGGCCATGTTGAGAGAGACGATCGAAGGTTGCACGAGAGGGAGGGCGTCACATGGTTTGGGGCGGCCGTCGGTGGTCCGTCTCTTCTAAATGGAAATGGATGGATGGATCTGATGATCTGATTCATAATAGGTCAATTTAAGCCGGAGGGAGGTACGGCAACTTGTATGCGGTGGTAAGACTAAAGTTCATGCAAGATGAACAGTAAATAGATCGAATGATTGGTAGAATTGATGGAAGAAGATTAATGGAAGAAGAAAGAGTAATAGACCTTTATGTGTTTACTATTTTAAGTTATAGGCCCACACGCCACGCTGGTCTCAGTGTCGTCTTCATGCATGAATTAGTCTCGCAATTCTAATGCATTTCAATCTTATATATATCACAACATAACACCACATAAAATACCTAAGTTTTTCACACATTACTACACACACCAACACAATTAATTTTTTCTCCATAAGTCTTCCTAGAAACCACGTTGATATCACCACCAAATTTCACGTAAAAATACCTGGGAAAAAAAATCGTCAAATTCTCAAAGTCTATAAATACCATATCATTTGTGTTAAAAAATAGACCACCACAAATCAAGAAAAGAAGAAAGAAGGAAATCGAGAGATCAATATCTAGTGATACTTTTGATAAATTTGAGCGAATATATATATTAAGATTGAAGATTGAAGATGAGTTCCAACAATGAAGTGTTTTCCCTAAAGTAAAATTTTTGTTTCAACCATGATGGGAAAGAAAATTGCACAAAGTTGGAAAGAAAGCGATCAAATCTGTTGTTAAAGTCGTCCAAGAAAAACAATTAAGGATTATTGTATCCCTATGATTAATTCATTATGTTAATTTAAAATGACAGAAATCGTGTTTTTATATATAGCTTCTCTAGAAAAAAGTCTTTAATAACTATGTCGTGTGTGTTATTAAAACTTTTATCTAGAGAAGTTGTAATGCCAGGATTTCTGTGATTATCGGTCAGTTTTCTTGTAATTTGATGTATCTGTTTCGATTTAGTGTAAGCTCACTTAATTAATTTCATTATGAATTTGTGTGTTCAGCAATAGTTCATGTAATACGATCATGATTAGAGTGTGTATTAAATAGATGATGTTGTAAGATTGATATTCTCATGTAATACAAAATTAGAGATGCGTTTATTGTGACTTTTTATTAGAGGAACTGTTACTTCGACTTATATTTATATTATATAATCAGTAATTTATTCATTTCCGGATTTATTTTTATGTATGTATCAGTTTTTCCTCATATGTGATGGAAAAAATTAACGTCGATGATTAATTTGATATGTAACGATTATGTTGGGATTGTTGGAGCCTGAGTGAAACGGGGATGCAGTGCGCGAGAGGCGCTCGACCTATGCTCGTGGTCGAGCACTTATGCTCGGTCGAACACCCCCATGCAAATACAGATTAGGCGCTCGACCAAGACATGAGGTCGAGCACTTACGCTTTCGACCAAGGCCCGTGGTCGAAGCGGTTCAAAGCTTTGTCTTGCTGGATTTTAGGGTTTTGGTGATCTCATATTTAAACACTTTTGACTTATTGTATTTGTATATCACAAAAAAATATAGTAGATCTCTGGCTTGGTAGTGCCCCTGCACGTAGTCATTCTCGATTTAACCTGGGTAACCAAATTTGTGTTCCTTAATTCTTGTTTCTATTATTTTCTCCATAATTGCTGCTTTAAATCCTAACAGATTAACGACTTAATTCCTAGGTCAATTAAATACAAATAGTAGCAAATTTCAGAAGGTTTCTTATAATTAATTAATATTTTTAAAAATAAAAATAAAAACAAGGTTCACAACGTAGCTTAAGAAACTCTAAGAAGTATTAATGTTAACAGGGCCCAGAAAATGCTTTAATCTAATTTGTTAGATACATGAGTTGCAACCTTTTTTTTAGAATGAGGAATTTAATTAAGCACGATATATATATACAGATTATATTATTCATGATCAATATATATATGTTTGAAAAATCTAGAATAATTAAAAAGTTAAAAACCGTGCAGATTTGAAAATTTGTATGTGTGGATTTATGGTTTGTTTAATTAATTTATGCAATATTAATTCGGGAAATAAAATGGAGGGATATACCAATAATTTCATCAAGAATCTGAGCTACTTTTACATATGTTAACTAAAATTAATTTACATTTTGGTGTATATATACTTAATATTATTAGAACACACTGTAATCAGAAGATGTAAACAATAAACGATACTAATAGATATTTTTGTATTTATTTAAGAAATTAAGAATGAAATACAAATATATCTATCAAGATCGCTTCTATTATCAAGCTTTCATCTTAGGTTTATGTCTTATTTCAGCTGTTTAGTGTCTTGAAATTTCCACATATCCATATTGTGAGATGATGCTACATGAAACTTACAATAAAATAAAATATTTTGTACGTAATTAAGAATAACAAAAATTAATCACGGTATTTATTCTTATTGGACAGTATATATAAATCCGTTGGAAATGCATGCATAACAAAAATCATTTTTGTTGCGGAGAATATTTTTCTTGAAAATCAAGGACTAATGCGCATTTCTTCCTGGAAATTACGTTGAATTAATTTGCAGGAAATAAATAAATGGTGGTATTTTGTCTTGTTGGTCTTTCTAAGTAATATATATGCATGTGTGCGCTCATACCTTGTCAAATTAATTAAACATAGGAATGCTGCCAGTAATTGGAAGAATTTGTATAGGTAATTATTAAGTATGACAAAAATTCATATGAGTCGATCTCATACATAAGATTTAAGACAAATTATCATAAATTAATACACCTTTTTTTTCCAAAATGTTAAAGCGTCAATGTCCAAATTATGTCCCATCTAACCGTGAGACCGTTTCATGCAAGCGTGTCTCATTAAATATATGTTAGGGATGCAGTTAACACATAAGTACTCCTTTACTCCTTAAATTTAAGGTCTAGTTGGGGTCACAACATGGAATTTTAGAGACCTTTTATTTAAAAAAAAAAACACAATCATAGAACTTTTAGAGACTCTTTATTAATTTATTACAAATAATGGATTTATTTATAGTGAATATTCCATCTCTTATCATACATGTCTTGTAGGGTTCGATTACCCTGTTCCACCTTTCGTATTCAATTAGTGTTTCATCCTTTTAGATTTTTAACATACGGACCCAAAATATGGTGGTTCATTAAATATTTTTTATTATTCTACGTGTCATCCTTCCATATTATGAAATACGAAATGGAACACCAATTATGAAACAGGTGATCTCATTCCAAAATCCCATTTTATATTATAACTTGAGATGTAACCATAACCATACACCTTATGAGTTATTATAATTAATTAACACACACAAAAAAAAAGGAAAAAAGAAGATATTCTCAAGTCAACTATTTAAAAAATAATTGTTGCCCAATAAGCAAACTTTTATATATCTTAAGTGTTTTTCTCGTACTATTGCCTTAATTTTCTTCCTCGCCGTGTATGAATTGGTCGGAACAGAGTCACACACACACGAGTTGAATCGGTCGTAAAATGAAATTTCATAGAATTAATTTACAAATAAATATAATCAAACGACCCAACATGCATACGTGTATATATATCCTCTAAAACTTGATAATTAAACATGCAGAAAGGAAGAACACAACACAACTACACACAAAACCCATTTCAATTTCCTCAAAAAAATCAAACTTACATATTTAGAAATTCATCAGCAATCAAACCCTTTTTTCCTTGAAATCACATAGAAATTAGGACCCGAAATTCAATTAACGTAACACATAGTCTTCAAGCTCTAATAAATCTCTATAAATACCAGCCCTACTTATTTCAAAAAATATACAAACAAACAACGCAAATAAAGGAGAAATTATTAGAATCTTTTCGATATATTAATTTTCGAAGATGAGTTCGAACAAGGCGGGAAGTGTTATTCCGAAAGAACGACCACATGTTTCGACAATGGTTGGGAAGAAAATCGCGGGGGCTAGTGAGAAAGCTGTCAAGACGGTTGCGAATGCTGTCAAGAATCACAATAATAAAGGAAAAGTTAACCCTTCTAACTAGTTTATATATATGTTCTTAATTTTAAGTGCAATATATGTTTCTAATTAATGGTTATGTATTTGTTGCACGTACGTACTTTTGTTGTTGTTGTTGTTGGACTTTACAGTTTACACATTAATGTTGCAGGAGATTTTAGTATATAATGTGTACGTTGGACATTCATTTGTAAGATTTGTTTTGTAACCAATTAATGAAAGTTTTTTTTTTTTTTTTTATTGCAACTTTATTTTTTTGTATCCTATGTTTTGTTTTGTAACCAAAAGAATTTAAGAAGGTGCTTGTTGTAACTTTATTGCGTCCTCAGTGTACAAAACACAAATTCTTATGTAAATTAGTTTTTACAGTCTTTTAAACAGTATTAGTTATTTCATTAAAGAGTATTAATTTAATATAGTATTAATTAAAATGAACTACAGAGGACGCCTCCGTAGACTCATAGTATATATGCATGGGAGTTTGTTTTTCAAAATTCCAAATAAATGATTCTCTTGTTCGAAAAAAATAAATAAATAAATGATTCTCCATTGTATAAGAAACTGACCATATATAAGTGCTTTATAATTGATCAAGAGAAGATAATATATGCTTAATAATAATAAATAATAATGATAAAGAGATTATATATTATAATAATTTTTTGGATCTGAGAAGTTTCTAACATGGCAAATAATGTGCACCCTTTCATCAATTCTAAATTGGTGCAATTGGATTTTTTTATTTTTTTTCAGTTTTTCAATTGAATGATTCATGATTTAGGGTCTAAGTTTAGGATATAAGGTTCATGGTTCATCCAAACTAAAATTGAATTCATGAATTGATGCACACAAACATCACTCGTCTAACATGATGATTCATATATATGTTAATTTGGGTTCGTTATATATGCAGTTCAAGATTTTACATAAATTACTTGTTAATTCTTTATATACTAATTAGTAGGAGTAATTTGATAATTTGTTATATATATATATATTTGGTTGGAATTATGTCATTAATCTTGAGAGAATGGATTATTGAGAGACCTATCTTTTCAACTTTTGTAGCCTTTAACTGGCCTTTTTTGCCAGTCCAACTTGTGCCTGGAATTGAAGTTGCAGTAGCTCCAAAGCGACGCAAACGTTCATCCAGAAAATCCCTAAAGGGTCATACAATTGCAAAAGCACATGAACTTTCGTGTCCAAGATTCAGACAATAGATTTATAAATCGCTCTCCAAGTGAATTAATTTTTTATTTTTTTTTGTAAAACTTTTATTTTTTGTTTTATTTTTTTGTTTTAATTTGTAAATTCTTTTTAGGTACAGTTCAAATATTTTATTCTTTAAATTCTTGTGTTATTTATTTTTAAAATTCGTCGTATATAATGAGATTAGCACAAACTCTTATGTAAAATTTGTTCATAATATTACTTGTTTAAATAGAAAAGTATTACTTGTTTAGATAGAAAGGTATAACTTGTTTAAAGAAAAGTATACTTGTTTAGATGAAAAATTATTACTTGTTTAAAGGAAAATTTTACTTATTTAAATAGAAAAGTATTACTTGTTTAGAAGAAAAATTATTACAAGTTTAAAAGAAAGGTAGTACTTTTTTTTAAAAAAGTACAAGTAAAAAATATAATTTTAATATAATTTAATTTAATTTAAATTTATATAAAAAAATATTATATAAAAATGTGATTGAATTAATAAATAAGATAATTGAAATAAAGAATTTTAAAAAAAAATTGTAAGAAAAAACGATTTTTAGAACATATAGAATTAATTTCATTAAATAAACGCAAGAAAAGTATTACTTGTTTAGATGAAAAAGTATTACTTGTTTAAAGAAAAGAATTACTTGTTTAAATAGAAAAGTATTACTAGCTTGTTTAAATAGAAAGATATAACTTGTTTAAAGAAATATATATATTACTTGTTTAGAAGAAAAAGTATTACTTGTTTAAAAAAAATATTACTTATTAAGATAAAAAAAGTATATTACTTGTTTAGAAGGAAAAGTATTACAAGTTTAAAATAAAGATACGTAGTGTACTTTAAAAAAAAACAAGTAAAAAATATAATTTTAATATAATTTAATTTAAATTTATATAAAAAAATTATTATTATATAAAAAAGTGTGATTGAATTAATAAATAAGATAATTGAAATAAAGAATTTTAAAAAAATTGTAAAAAAAATGAATTCTAGGACATATAGAATTAATTTCATTAAGTAAATGCAAGAAAGCTAGTGCCCGAGCGGAATTGATCCCCGCTCAGGCGCCCAAGGTCCTGTGTTCGGTCCCCCATGGCAGCGAATAATTGTCTCAATTAATTGGGAGACTTGGTGGCTTATATATGAGATCTTTGGGTGGGTTAAATTGCTTAAAAATTGATATTTTTTTTAAAAAAAAAAGTGCAATGCGGTTAAAAATCGATGTCCAAGTGCGATTTCTTGGACAGCGATTTTTTATCAGCTGTTGATTTTTTTTTTTTTTTTAAAGTGTTGAGAGGCGGTAAAAAATTTGTCCGTCTGTATGTATACTTGGACACGGTTGAAAATCGCTCTCAAGAATGTTTGCAATGCGGTTAAAAATGTTGTCAAGTCGCGATTTCTTGGACAAATGGTTTTTATCAGTTGTCCAAGCTTGGACAACTGTTACTTGGAGAGCGGTTATAACAACTCTCCAAGGTCATTTTTAACAGTTGTCCAAGCCCAAATCTGTATTAGTGTATATTATTATCTGATTCAGTTGCAAAAGGACACATAATGCTAGCTCAATCTCTTCGTTTCTATTTGGGAGCAGATCTACATGCACTCGTGTAAGTTAATTCTTCTAAGAGTAAATAACATTAATGAATTTGGATCTATCACCACTCAAGAGAGAATAATGTTTTTTTAGGACAGGGGGTTGTGTTTTAAGGACAATAATCTTACAGGCTTTGAAATGTGCGATAATATATTTTAAAATTTGTAAATATAGGACTATATGTTTTAAAATCTGTAAATGTAGGACAATTTTAGCCCAAATAATCCCAAATCTCATGTGATGTCTCAGGCCAAATATAGGCTCGATTGTTCTACATTTACATATTTTAAAACATATTGTCCTACATTTCCAAGTCAGTGAAAAAATTGTCCTTAATTAAAACACAACCACCCCTAAAATATTGTCCTTAAAAAACATTTTTTTGGACACAAACTATTAATATAAGGTATAAACATTTTTTTGTTAGTACTCCCCACTATAATTTATACCAAAGCTATTCTTAATTTTTCTTCATGTATTTTGTTAATTATTATGCAGAAGCTCCCCTCTCTCCCAATTCATTTCTCTCTACATGCACATTTTAAATTTCGAATGTGTAAAATTATAAAGTATTTGCAAATTTACTAATATGTATGTGCAGTTTATAACAAGATGAGAAAAAATATTTTGGAAAGTACAATTCAGACACTGTTAGCATTGATGTTAGCGGACAACCAAAAAATGTCTAATTTTAAAAGGAGGCACACTTGCGTAAGAAAGTCTCACAGTGACACAGAACATAATTTAGGCTTTGACATTTAATACTTTGGGAGAGATGAATGTTGATTGATGTTAGGTTGTATCTCGTCTCAAGTATGAGATCGTCTCATATGAATTTTTGTCACTTAAATTAAAGTGCACATGTCCACTATTTCTGCACATTATTATGTATATACAAATTGTATTTTAAAGTAAATTCTCCTTTAATTATCAAGACTTTTTCTTTCTTGTACAATAAAAGGTATGTTGACATGACTTAAAGAATTAGTCGGTGCAATCATGTTTGGGTGGTCAATGACAATGATGCCCGCGTCTCTCTACCCTTTAATTTCTTTTTATACTTTTCAACCTTTCTCAGAAAAATAAATAAATATACTATGGTGTTGAAATTGATGAAAAGCACTTTTCATATATAATAATATTTAAAATTTACTTTCAATATTACAATATTAATTCTTTAGTGTAAAATTTCTTAAAATAACATCTATCTTGAGATCGAGGAAGTGTTTTTTTTTAAAGCTTAGTTGCCAAAAGAAAAGGGCAAATATATTTTCTTTGGAAATTTAATTTTATAAAGTTTCATAAGAAATTTTGTATTATAAAATTAAAATATCATTATGTAATTATTAGAGTTGAAAACAATATAAAGTTATTTGTATTGACAGTTTTTATTAATATATTTTACATTCCGCAACATTTAAAATATATGGTGAAACACATTTTGATTTTTAATTAATTAGGAAGAATGAAACACGAGAGCTATCAATTAAACATGTCGTACGTATTGCTATATTTAATTTAATTTTTTATAACACGATTACATGTATAATTTGGGAAGGAAAGTATAATATGATACTAGCTGTGTATAAATTGTTTTAAAGATCAGTATCTTGTTTGGTTGATATTAATTGTTTTCACCAAAAATCAAGTCTTATGTTGTTATGCATATATGTGATGATAATTAGAATATCACCGTTAATGAGGTGATTGGAAGAATTCCATTATAAATAAGGATACAATTACAACAATAATGACCAAGAATTAATGACCAATAATGACCAAGATCTAATCTATTAATTACATATTAATGACTAATAATGACCAAGATCTAATCTATTAATTACATATTAATTATCCTTAATATATAAATTAATTATCCTTAATACCCCCCGCAAGCGTTGCGTGGGGTGAAGACAAACGCGAAGCTTGGATCGAAGAAGCTCAAAAGCAGGTCGAGGCAGACTCTTGGTGAAAATATCTGTAAGCTGAAGATGAGATAGAACAAAACGTGTGGAAATCTTCCCAGAGGATACTAGTTCACGAACAAAGTGGTAGTCCAGATCAATGTGTTTTGCTCGTTTGTGAGCAACTGGATTCTGACTGATAAAAATAGCACTCTTGTTGTCACACAGGAGTTCAGGACGATTGGAGATTTTGACCGGAGCTCATCGAGAAGATTGGTGAGCCAAACAATTTCCGCCATTTGATTGGCCATAGACACGGTATTGATTCACAACTCGAAAGCGAGCCATCAGAGATTGTTTTTTGCACTCCAAGAGATGAGATTTCCGCCAAGAAAAATTGAGTAACCGACGTGGATCGTCTGGTTTCAATGCAACGGGCCCAATCAACATCGTTACGATAATGACAAAGCAGATTGACGGCCGAGTAAAGGATAAGCCAAAGTGGATCGTACCCTTCACATAACGTAAAATCCGCTTAACAAAGATTAAAATGATCATCTGTCGGTGAGTGAAGAAATTGACTAACAACATTCACAAAGATACGATAAATCCGGGCGGGTAATAGTCAAATCATCAAGGGCCCCGACTAAAGAGCGGGTATAAAGTGGGATCGTGAAGCGGTGGGCCATCACTTACCAAAACCTCTCCGGTGAAGCAAGGGGTGGAAAGCGGTTTGGAATCCAATAGTTTTGCCCGTTCCAAAATGTCGAAGAAAGATATTTGGCCCGACCAACAAAAAGACCATCGAAGTGTCTGAGACCTCAAGACCAAGGAAATAGTTAAGACGCCCCAAATCCTTAATAGCAAGTTCCTTATGCGTGAGTGCAATGAATGTCTTGAGCATGTCACCATCATTTCCTGTGATAATTATATCATCTACGTATAAGAGTAGATAGAGAATAGAAGTACCTCGAGCGAGATAGAACAAAGATGAGTCGACGACTCGCCAAATCCAAAGTCAAGAGATATGTACTAAATCGTTGAAACCAAGCAAGAGGGCTTGTTTGGACCATATAACGCCTTCTTTAGGCGACAAACATGATCAGAAAGCGTGGATCAAAAAATCCCCGGAGGTTGAGCCATGAAAACCCGGTTTGTCAAGAAATCCATTGAGAAATGCATTCTTGACATCTAACCGATGCAACGACCAATCGAGATTGAACAAAGAAGAGCAAGAATAACTCGAACAAGAGCGGGACTTGACGATCGGGTCGAATGTATGATGAAAATCGGCCGGAACCCGAGTGAACCCCTGTACACGAGGCGAGCTTTATGACGCTCAATAGTACCATCGAATGAAACTTGGTCCGAAAACCCACTTCGAACCAACAATATTAGACGTGAAGGACAAGGTACAAGATCCCACGTATTATTTTGACGAGAGCATCGATCTCTTCTGCATATAGCGCAACAACCATTCGGAGATTTGGCAATGGATTTGAAACCTCTAGGTTCGTGAGCTGGTCGAGAGGATAACAAAAGGGCGGTCAAGAAAGATCAACCGTAACGAGGTTTTGAACACCCCCGGCGACGCACGCGTCACCATAGGATGGACGGGCCCCGCGACCGGGACTGGTGGATCAGGGACCGCAACGGGAGCGGGTTCGGGGCCGGATCGGCTAGTGGTGCCAACGGTGGGTTAGGGTTAAGGCGGCTTTGTGCGCCGGAGGTGCCAGTATCACGATGGGGAGTCGTTTCTTCATCATCCAAAGGAATGATGTGAGGACGAGAAAGAAACGGCGATGACGGAACGGATGGATGGCGGCAGAGGATGGGCATGGGCACGATGATAGTACCATCCAAAAACTTGAGAAATCAAATTGGACATCGGTGTTGCGAGCGAGTTCTCGAGAGAAAGGAAAACATAGTTCATCAAATTGAGCATGCCTCGATAAGAAAGGGCAGAAGTAGCTGGATCGAGGCAACGAAATCCCTTATGTGTGCTATTGTACCCAAGAAAGATGTAAGGCCGACTTTTGGGTGCCAACTTGTGTTGAACATAGTCCCTCAAAAATGGATAAACTCGACAACCTAACGGTTTAAAATTGGCATAGTTTGGAATTGATCCAAAAAGAAGCTCAAAGGGAGACTTGTTAGACAGTACAGATGAGGGCAGGCGATTAATAACATAAACTGCAGTGGCAAAAGCATCAAACCACAACGATACAGGAGCATGTGAATGAAATAACATAGAAAGACCTGTTTCAGAAATATGTCTATGCTTGCGTTCTGCCCGCCCATTCTGCTGAGGAGTGTATGGACACGAGAGACGATGAAGAATGCCATGTAGTGACATAAATTCACGGACTCTAGAATTCACAAATTCTGTGCCACCATCACTTTGGAAAACCTTTTGCAGAAAAAGCATGAAATTTCACCAAAATATCATAAAATTCAGACTTAGCACGAAGGGGATAAATCCAAGAGAAACGAGAATGATCATCCACAAAAGCGACATAATATTTAAAGCAGAACCATTACCAACAATAACAGAACCGTTACCAGTGTAAGGCCCGAAGGATTCAAGAGCAGATGTCTGATTCGTTATATCTTGTGAAGCACCGAGTCCAAATACCAATCGAGTGGAATGGGAATAAATCAAATGAGTGATTAAAGGCCGAGCAAGATTAGCGGGAAGAAAAGATTCCGAGCATATTAATGACCAATATAAATAAGGATACAATTACAACAATAATGACCAAGAATTAATGACCAATAATGACCAAGATCTAATCTATTAATTACATATTAATGACCAATAATGACCAAGATCTAATCTATTAATTACATATTAATTATCCTTAATATATAAATTAATTATCCTTAATAATATATATTCTTTCTAAATTTATATATTGTCAAAATGGTGACTGTACCGTAATTAGTAAATATTTAAACAAATGAATTTGTAGTCAAAATATTGAAACTCGAAGAAATCGGACTCTTTCAACACTACAGCTAGACTCGTTCAACATGTCTTCCTATTTTTATTCACAAAAAACTTGGCAAGGTCTTGTATGCACCGAGTGTACCGTGCATTTATAGTGCATTTTAGAAGCGTGCAACTTGTTATGTTGAAAAGTGTAATTTATTTACACAGAAAAGTGCAAATGTTAATATGGGAACATAGTTGCATGCGTCTGTTTGGAATAGTTGCATGTTTTTGTTTTGTATAGTTGCACGCTTCTAAAATGCAATATGAGTGCACGGTGCACCCGGGTGCACATGAGACCCACTCCAAAAACTTTCTTCAATTAACTCAGGTCACGTGAACTCTCTTTATATATAATGCAAAGTGTCATTATTTAGCATTTTTGAGAAAAACAACCCATAAAAATAAATATATTTTAAATGATAATACGTTAAAATATGACATGTGAAAAGATGATACTTTTATACAGAAAATTGCAAATATGAAATATACTTTAATTTTATCACGTGAAAGAATCTTATAATAAGAACGTAACTTCTTTTTTTTTTTCAATTTAATATGACAATAACTCATATGATACGGTCTTATAAATGAGACGTGGTATAACCTAACACAAATCACATATGTACATCTCTTCAAAAATATTAAAGTGTCAATACGCAACTTATACCCCGTCTCACCGTGAAACCGTCTCATATAAGTGTGTCTCGTTTATTGTATATGTGTTCATGAATCATGATATGTGTTGTTAGAGTTGATTGGAGTATAAAAAGCGACATATATATTTATAAAAATGGCAAGCAATAAGAGGAGGACCGGACAAGTCGATCTTGTATGCATATGCAATTGAAATACATTTTCAGATAATATTAATTAGTTGTTTTAGTAAAGGTATTATTTAGTATTACTTATTTTCGAACAATATACTAATGTTTTTTCACAGAGAAGTCTTAATTGTGTATTTATATTTGTATCGTACATTTGGTATAAAAGAGACTTTCTCTTTTAATAGAAGATGTTGTATTTCGCATTTACAATATATGTAGTCTTTTCTTCTTTATAACGTTAAATTTTAACATTTGAGTTGCTAAAAAATACAAAATTCGATTACTGGTGTTTCACTTTTCGTATTACATTGGTGTTTCATCCTTATGAATTTTTAACACATGGATCCAGGGTATGGTGGTTCGTTGGATATTTTTTATTATTCAACGTGTCATCCATCCATACTATGGAATACAAAATACAATATCAATTATGGAATAGGTGATCTTATTCCCTAATATAATTTTATTATAAAGAAAAGAGTTGAACTTTTTTTAATGGAATTTTTTGTTCTTATATAAAAAAAAAAGTAGAACTTTCAAAATATAGTACGTACGTATGAGTTTAAAGTGTTATTAATTAATTAATTGATAAAGTGTTTAAAGTCGTTATGACCTTTATCTGCGTTTACTATTTTTAAAGACGTATAAACTGGTTGGTATAAATTATAAGCCCACACGGTCACGCGGTCTCTAGGTCGTCTTCTCCATGCATGAATTAGTCTGCAATTCTAATACATTTCAATCTTATATATATATATCACTACATAACACCACATAAAATACCCAAGTTTTTCACACATTACTACACACACCAACACAATTTATTTTTTCTCTATAAATCTTCCTAGAAACCACGTTGATATCACCACCAAATTTCACGTAAAAATACCTGGAAAAGAAAAATTGTGAGATTCTCAAAGTCTATAAATGCCCTATCATTTGTGTTAAAATATAGACCACCACAAAATATCTAGTGATACTTTGATAAATTTGAGTGGAATATTATATTAAGATTGAAGATCGAAGATGAGTTCCAACAACGGAAGTGTTTTCCCTAAAATAAGGGTACCTGTTTCAACTATGATGGGAAAGAAAATTGCACAAGTTGGAAAGAAGGCCGTCAAATCTGTTGTTAAAGTCGTCAAGAAAAACAATTAAGGATTATTGTATCTTATGATTAATTCATTATGTTAATTTTAAAATGATAGAAATAGTAAGATTATTATAGCTTCTCTAGAAAAAATGTCTTTAATAACTATGTTGTTTTCATTATTAAAAACTTTTATCTAGAGAAGCTGTAATGACAGGATTTCTGTGATTATGGATTGGTTTTCTTGTAATTTGATGTATCTATTTCGATTTAGTGTAAGCTCACTTAATTAATTTCATATATTGTAGATTTAATTTGTGTGTTCAGCTATAGCTCATGTAATACTTGATCATGATTAATTAGAGTGTGTATTAACAGATGATGTTGTAAGATTGATATCTCATGAAATACAAAAGAGATGCGTTTATTATGACTTTTTATTAGAGGAATTGTTACTTCGACTTATATTTAGCTCTTATATAATCAGTAATATTATCATTTCCGGATTTATTTTAGCTATATGTATCAATTTTCCTCATATATGATGGAAAAAAAACATCGATGATTGATTAATTGATCTATAATGATTAACAACTTAATTCCTAGGTCAATTAAATACAAATAGTAGCAAATTTCAGAAGGTTTAATTCTTAATTATTTTTTTAAAAAAAAACAAGGCTCACAACGCAGCTTAAGATACTCCAGGAATTTTTAATGTTAACATGGCCGAGAAAATGCTTTAATCTAATGTCTTAGATACATGAGTTATAACCCCCCCTTTTTTTTTTTTTTACTAGAATGGGATATTTAAGCATCAAACATATATAATTGATTATATTATTCATGATCACTACATACATATGTTCGAAAAATCAGGTTAGAATAAAAACCGTGCAGAGTTGAAAGTTTATATGTGTGGATTTATGTTTTGTGTACTTAATTTATGCAATGTCTGGGAAATAAAATGGAGGGATACCAATAATTTCATCAAGGTTCTGAGCTACTTTTACATATATGTTAATTAACTTACATTTTGGGGTATATATACTTAATATTATTAAAACACACTGTAATCAGAATGATATATAATAGACATCTTTCTATTTCTTTAAGAAATTAAGAATGAAATACAAATATATCTATCAAAGTCGCTTCTACTATATCAAGCTTTCATCTTAGATTTAGCTTATTTCAGCTGTTTAGGGTCTTGAAATTTCCACATATCCATATTGTGAGATGATCCTACATGAAACTTACAATAAAATAAAATATTTTGTACGTAATTAAGAATTAATAACAAAAATTAATCACGGTACATTTATTCTTATTGGAGAGTATAAATCCGTTGGAAATGCATGCGCAACAAATATCATTTTTGTTGCGGAGAATAATTTTGTTGAAAATCAGGGACTAATGCTCATTCCTTCCTGGAAATTACGTTGAATTAATTTACAGGAAATAAATAAATGGTGGCATTTAGTCTTAGTGGTCTTTCTAAGTAATATACCACGTATATGTGTGTATATATGTGTATGTGTGTGCATGCCTTGTCAAATTAAACATAGGAATGCTGCCAGTAATTGGAAGAATTAATTGTTTAGGTAACTATTAGGTATGACAAAAACTCATATGAGACGGTTTCATTCATGAGACGGAGTACAAACTAGCATAAATACATATTCTCCTTCAAAAGTGTTAAAGTGTCAATACTCAAATTAAGTTTCATCTCACCGTGAGACCATTTCATGCAAGTGTATCTCATTAAGTATCTGTTAGGGATGCAGTTAACACATATAAATACTCCTTTACTCCTTAAATTTAAGGTCTAATTGAGGTCACAGCATGGAATTTTAGAGACTTTTTATTAAAAAAAAAAACACAATCATAGAATTTTTACAGAATCTTTATTAATTTATTTCAAATAATGTATTTATTTAGTGAGCATTCATCTCTTATCATACATATCAATCATCTTGTACACTTCGATTCTCCTGTTCCACTTTTCATATTCAGTTAGTGTTTCATTCATTTTGATTTTTAACATATGGACTCAAAATATGGTGGTTCATTAAATATTTTTTATTATTCTACGTGTCATCCTTCCATATTATGAAATATAAAGTGGAACACCAATTATGAAACGGGTGATCTCATTCCAAAATCCCATCTTGTATTATAACTTGAGATGTAACCATAACCATACACCTTATGAGTTATTATAATTAATTAACACAAAAAAAAGGAAAAAAGAAGATATTCTCAAGTCAACTATTTAAAAAATAATTGTTGCCCAATAAGCAAACTTTTATATATCTTAAGTGTTTTTCTCGTACTATTGCCTTAATTTTCTTCCTCGCCGTGTATGAATTGGTCGGAACAGAGTCACACACACACGAGTTGAATCGGTCGTAAAATGAAATTTCATAGAATTAATTTACAAATAAATATAATCAAACGACCCAACATGCATACGTGTATATATATCCTCTAAAACTTGATAATTAAACATGCAGAAAGGAAGAACACAACACAACTACACACAAAACCCATTTCAATTTCCTCAAAAAAATCAAACTTACATAGTTAGAAATTCATCAGCAATCAAACCCTTTTTTCCTTGAAATCACATAGAAATTAGGACCCGAAATTCAATTAACGTAACACATAGTCTTCAATCTCTAATAAATCTCTATAAATACCAGCCCTACTTATTTCAAAAAATATACAAACAAACAACGCAAATAAAGGAGAAAATATTAGAATCTTTTCGATATATTAATTTTCGAAGATGAGTTCGAACAAGGCGGGAAGTGTTATTCCGAAAGAACGACCACATGTTTCGACAATGGTTGGGAAGAAAATCGCGGGGGCTAGTGAGAAAGCTGTCAAGACGGTTGCGAATGCTGTCAAGAATCACAATAATAAAGGAAAAGTTAACCCTTCTAACTAGTTTATATATATGTTCTTAATTTTAAGTGCAATATATGTTTCTAATTAATGGTTATGTATTTGTTGCACGTACGTACTTTTGTTGTTGTTGTTGGACTTTACAGTTTACACATTAATGTTGCAGGAGATTTTAGTATATAATGTGTACGTTGGACATTCATTTGTAAAATTTGTTTTGTAACCAATTAATTAATGAAAGTTGTTTTTTTTTTTATTGCAACTTTATTTTTTTGTATCCTATGTTTTGTTTTGTAACCAAAAGAGGTGCTAGCTTGTTGTAACTTTATTGCATCCTCAGTTAGAAAACAAATTCTTTATGTAAACTAGTTTTTTTTTTTTTTTTTTTCGTGCAATTGATTTGCATTTTGTGTGTTTTTTAAACAGTACTCCGTATTAGTTATTTCGTGCAATTAAAATGAACTACAGAGGACGCCTACGTAGATCCATAGAATATATGCATGGGATGGGAGTTTGTTTTTTTAAATTCCAAATAAATGATTATTGTAAAGAATGAGATTAAATCATAAGAGAAGAGAATTGTTTTCACCGTGAATTTGGTGATGTCCGGTTCCACTATTTATAATGAAAGTTTACAACAGATTTACATCAATCTTGGGTATAACAAACTTACGTAAATACAGGGGAAATGATCACAACAAATCTATACACGATTTACATCAATTTAATTCGATCTTATCTAATTAAGGGATATTCATAGAATATTCCCTATTAATTCTCCATTGTATAAGAAACTGACTATATATAAGTGCTTTATAATTCAAGAGAAGATAATACATGCTTATGAGAGAATTTCGTCTCATCTAAATGCTCGAGCTTGTAGAGAGGGTCGGGAATAATCTATTTACTTAATTTCCCTCAACACTTCCCCTCACTCGTGGGCCGAATCATTGTCTCTGCTCTCTGGAGAGGAGGCCCAACAGAGTGGACAATTTAAATGGGTGGATTGTTTCCACGGGAATCGAACCCACAACCTGGGCTCTGATACCATGAGAGAATTCCTTCTCATATAAAAGCTCGAGCTTGTAGTGAGGGTCGGGAATAATCTATTTACTTAATTTCCCTCAACAATAATCATAAATAATAATGATAAAGAGGTTGTGTTCTAATATTTTTTTTGGATCTGAGAAGTTTCTAACATCATGATTCATATATATGTTAATTTGGGTTCGTTATGCATGCAGCTCAATTTCCTACATAAATGACTTGTTAATTCTTTATACTAACGAGTAATTTGCGCTGAAGTCGAATTAAGAAAATTATATAAATATATATGTCATTAATCTTTAGAGAATGGATTAGCTATCCTTTCAACTTTTGTAGCCTTTGACTGGCTATGTATTTTGGTGTTATATTAATTAATACAGTAGTTAATTAAAGAGTCTCTAAAGTTTATGTATGCAGCTACCATTTACTCTCATTCATTTAAGTTTTTTCATCAATGCACCGTCGAGCCTATAACGAGAGTAGACACATTCGTTACTGTTATTCTTTCATTTAATAAGTTCGTTTTTTAGCCCTCCAGACTCGGCGATTTTGTCTTTTATGTTCTTTTTCTTCAAATTATTATATTCATGAAAGAATTTCATCTCATACATCTTAAATACTTAATACGTACTTAATTAATTGTTCCCATTATATCGAGGAACACAAACACTTGTTCGTAAATAGACTATAATTTGGAACAACCTATAAATGAAATGTACACTATCTTTGTGAGACATAGAAATTAGGGAGTATAAATATTTACAAACAATTATATAAACAAACATCTAAATAATATTGTTGAAATTGGCGTAGCTGGCAAAAGGTGCCAAGAAAAAGATATTACTCCAATTGAATTCCAATTCAAAGAAATCATTGAAGAAGTGAAGAATGACAAATATACTCAATCTTATAACAAAAAAATGTTTAGAAATATATTCTTTTTATATTTTTCATCCGAAAATACCCTCCATCTATCACTGCCCTATCCATTTATATACATACATATATATATATATATATAAATTTATAAGTATAATGTGATAATCAAATATTACATTTAAATGGATGTTATAACATTTAAATTTTAACATTAAGAATATGGGGTCGATAAAATTAAATTATTAGGTTTAATAAAAATCATTATTAGATAATTGATCCACATGGTTAAATTTATTTATTACTATTTTTACATATTGATCATTTATTTTATTTTTAATTTAGCTTTTAGTTATTGTTTATTTATTACTATTTTAATATGATATAATTATTTATTTATTTAGTCTATTGATGCAATATATTAAATTTTATTATAATAAGTTGTTTAATATTTTTTAATCTAATTTAAAAAATTAAGATATAACAAAAATAAATAAAAATATATATATCTAATAAAATTAAATAAAAGAGAAATAGTGTATTATTTAATTAAGTCTTAAAGAAATAAGGATGTGGACGTATATATATATTTTTTTCTAATAAAGGCATATAAATATTTTTACTAAAAAAATGAGTAGATATTTTTTTTTATATAAAATAAATAGATATCTTTAATTTTCAATAAAAGTGGGTATATCTCTTTTTTTTTCCATTCAAGAATATATAAAGGTGCAGGTTATTAATACCGCCATCTTTAGGAAAAGACACCCCTTGTTTTTTTTCCTCAGTAAAACAGATAGAAAATTACAATATTGCCCTTTTCAATTTCAGGGGATTTGTTCATTCAAATACCACTATAATATTTTGACGAACTGTCACCGAGACACAGTCGAATCAACACTGAGTCACAGTCAGCCTCGCACCGAGTCAACACTGTTTCATATTATTAGTTATTATATATGCCATCTAATGTGATCTTGCTTTTCCACAAGAATCTCGGTTAGTTAACTACTGGCGAGCAGAAAAATATTTTCTTATGCCCATTGTTTGACTTGTGAGATTTTTTGCCAGTCCAACTTGTGCCTGGAACTGAAGTTGCAGTAGCTCCAAAGCGACGCAAAAGTTCATCCACAAAATCCCTAGAGGATCATACAATTGCAAAAGCACAACTGCGTGTCCAAGATTCAGACAATAGATTTATATATAATTTTGAGGAGAATGGCCTTAAAATGGATGTGGCCTTCACCTCTGGTGTTTTCATCCATCCAGAAACAGCTAAAAAATATTCATTCAGTTCTCTTCAGTTAGTGGTAATATCCCCGCGATCAATATCAAAAGAGACCAAGGTAAAGGGGCATTCAAATAGCAAAGCAAGTGAAAAAGAAACCAAAAATGGTAATCTCGCTGATAAGAGGGATTGCCATCAAGTCGTTGTTCATATATTGTTATCTGATTCAGTTGCAATAGGACACATAATGCTAGCTCAGTCTCTTCGTCTCTATTTGGGAGCAGATCAACACTCGTGTAAGTTAATTCTTCTAAGAGTAAATAACATTTCTGCACTGATGAATTTGGATCTATCACCACCCAAGATCTCTGTTTTCATCCTTATTTTGTTATATTTGAAACTCTGGAATCCAAATTCTTGTTTGTTCTTGGCGATATTTAGGTATGTGGAATTCATTTGCCTGTTCTTTTTCAGGGATACATATGAAAAATTGTAACGTTACTCCAATGGAAGACATTCCTATAGTTTCAGTTTCACCTTATCATTTCAAGATGGTTGAGAAGAACGAGTTAATGGAGAACAACAGTCTAGAAGTTGTGAGCAACAACAAGAATCATAAACGAAGAGATGCACTTGGAAAAATTAGCTCGAATGCCGAAATGGGTATTAGTGATTGGTCCATGCATGAAAAGATTATTGCAGGTCTTTCGTCTGGACCTTCCCATGATGGGCCTGAAAAAACAACAATTAAGAATGGACATAAAAGTGGTTTATCGTCTCTCTTACACGTGTGGTGTCTAGCTCAGCTTGATACTTTTGTTACAAATTCAGCAGAAGATGTAGGTTCATTGGTCATAGGAAGCAAAGTTTTACTTCATTTAAGAGTCAAAATTTCCAAATTGCCCAGACATGGGAAGACACAAACATCTAGCCACAAATCTCCCACAAACAGAAACCAAGTTGAAGAAGCACTTGTTGATGTCCTTTATATGTTGTCACTTTCAGAGGAGTCTTTGCATGAAGATATTAAGGCCTATGAACTTGTATTTGACAAAGGCAACAGGGACAATTATACTTCAAGAAGTTTAGAACAGTTGTTAGGAAAGCTGCAGTTGGGTGATATTTTATTTTCTCGTGTAGCCTATGAAACACCCCCTGACAATGTCCTAAGCACTAAGATTTCTTCATTGGATTGGATGGGTACAACTCCGCTTGATGTAAATCACAGTAGGTATTCTTCTCTCACCTAATTTTCGTTTTGTTTTATGAGTGGGATTGATTTATTACTTTATGTTAGAATCTAATTACATGTGGAAATAGCATTTTTTCTGGAGGCGGAATTTTTAGCTTATGGTTGGTTTGACAGCCTTGAAGCAATTTCCTAGTAGGAAACCATTATTCCAAAAAAAAAAAATCATAATAAACATATAAAGACTAGTTTAGCATATCCTAGTGCTGAAATCAGAAGTTCCTGTGGGACTCTGTAATTAATTAGGCAGTGGGGTCATATTTGCAGTTTTGTAGCCTAATTAGCCAAGACATACAGTCATGGTGATAGATATGAGGTTGCTTCAAGCCACTAAACTCCCCTTGAAATATCAAAGCTGGTTTCTAGCAGCAGACATGTTAAGCTATATCAACAGAAGGATTATGGCTACTTCCTATTTTGAATTTGGCTCAAATAGAACAGAGTCAACCTACAGATCATGGCTTGGACACCATTATAATTGTTGGCATTGATATACGCTGAACATTTTATTCTAACTCAGTAATTGACATGCAGGGTTGACAGCTTTGTTATCTCCTACATCTGGAATGTTCTTCAGTAACTATAATCTTCCGATGCCTGGGCATATTTTAATCTGTGGACCTGCAGTAAGTCTCTCCAGAAGTAACTGATATGTTTCATGTGTTGCAATGTGAAAGGCAAAAACGTCTTTTTACCTTTTATCTCCTTTAAGAAAGGTCCGAAGGAATTATGTTCACTCACACACACACACTCTTGCACGCATATGGGGATGCGAAGGTTCAGTCCTGAGTTATGAGGTTGTAACTTTAACAGGTTACTGGGTAAGAGGATAAGGGCAAGAAAAATATAGACGTCGGTGATAGATTTATGAAAATGATCACTATGAGGCTCAGTTAGTTACTTAGTTATGCTTGATCATTAGCAATTGTGTTTTGCAGGGCTCTGGAAAAACATTGTTGGCTAAAGTTTCTGCAAAATATGTTGAAGGTTATAAAGATATTTTGGCACACGTGTAAGATATTTCTGTTTTAGTTATCCAATACCTATCATAACTTCGTACTTGTAATGTGGTTGAGAGTTTAACAAATATTACTCGTTCTTTACGATTTTTGTAGCATCTCCTCTTCAATTACTACATGAGTTCTATTGATTAGTTAGTGTGAAATATTCGCTCATACAAAGTTTCCATTTTGCAGAGTTTTTGTATCTTGTTCTAGACTCACTTTGGAGAAGCCTTCTGCTATTCGTCAAGTGCTTTCCAGCCACATCTCTGAGGCATTAGATCATGCACCCTCTGTCGTGATCTTGGATGATCTTGATAACCTCGTAGCATCTTCCTCAGATTTGGATGGATCTCAACCGTCATCATCTTCTGCAGCACTCATTCAGTTCATTGCTGATATACTAGATGAATATGAGGCAAGACTTTGGTGTTACCCTCTCTTATTTTTTTGTACGAATCTGTTGGTTCATGATGATGCTTTCTAATACTTGAGGAGAAAGGCCTCACCATCACATGCATGTGCCTAGACACAAGGGGTAATCACTCTGAACTATTAGATAATCAAATGAAAGTACACGAAGATATAAGATAACTAAGGAGTACTGCCCTTTGCAAATATTTAAATATAAAGTTTGTTAAACCAAAATATTGTTATTAAGTTTAACGCATCACACATACACATATTTCTTTGAGCATAGCAATTCCTACCGATGGATGTACAATATAATTCCAGCTGTTATCCTTTTTTTCCTGGTAAAAAATTGATGGTTTTCATGTTATGATGCTTTAGGAAAAACAAAGGAGTTCGTGTGGGATTGGCCCCATCGCGCTCATTGCTACTGCACAATCCCTGACTAGTTTTCCGCAGAGCTTGAGCTGTTCTGGACGATTCGACTTTCATGTCAATCTGCCTGCACCTGCTGCTGCTGAACGTTCGGCCATGTTGAAACACGAGATCCAGAAACGTTCCTTGCAATGTTCTGATGATCTCTTGTCAGATATAGCATCAAAATGTGATGGATATGATGCTTATGACCTGGTATGTGATTCATGAATGAATGAAGCTCAACTGATATCTATATAATGAGGGTTTGATTCTTTTTGATAAATCTATGTACTTATGTGCAATCTACTACTTCAGGAAATACTGGTCGACAGATCTGTGCATGCTGCCATCGGTCGCTCATTGTCTGCCGGTTCTACAGAAAACGAGGAACCTACTTTGGTTAGGGATGACTTTGTGCAAGCAATGCAAAATTTCCTCCTGGTGGCCATGCGTGATATCACTAAACCAGCGAAAGAAGGCGGTCGATCTGGTTGGGAAGATGTTGGAGGTCTTAATGATATTCGGGAATTCAATTGAAGAGGTGAAATCTTCTCTACTCTTCTTCAATATTATATCTCATGTACTGTATAACACTAGTTTCTGTCACAACCTATATGTTGTTTCTTCCTTAGTGATCAATGGTCTTGAAAACTTAGATTGTACAAGAAACAGAGAAATTTTTTCAGTAGTAAAACAAAATAATTCTTGTTTGTCTCAAGTAATGTTGTGTCATGGTCAATTTTCATAGGTGCTTCAGGTTGAATGTTTGCTTTTGAAGATTTAGTATACAACAAAACTGAGTGCATTTCTGCATTTAAAGAAGATTTTAATTAAAGATAGTAGTGCGTTTGAAGATTTTTTTGTTTGCTTTCATTCATGACTTTGGGGTCAGTTTCCATGGCTAGCTTCGGTTCGGAATGTTTGCTTTTGATGATCTAGAACTTGAGCACTGTCTATAAGAAAACTAAGATTTTCAGTTAGGAGTATAGGAAGAAGGCCTTTATGTTTGGAGAAAATTAAAAGTTGTGACCCTGCTATAAAATTTTGAATGTCACCCTGTTGTTATTTGTTGTGTTGCAGAGAGCTGATGTTAATACCATCTTTTAGTCATAATATTCTTTCAAATGAATTATATCTTCTTAAATTTTGATTGCTTCCTTATCTCAGTGAATTAGTATATTTCAACTTCCATGCATTATTTTAATTTCCATGCCGGATCTGTTTCTGCAAAATACTTAATATATTCATATTAGATGATTGAGCTACCTTCAAAGTTTCCCAACATCTTTGCTCAAGCTCCACTGAGATTGCGGTCCAATATTCTGTTATATGGACCCCCTGGTTGTGGGAAAACGCATATTGTTGGTGCAGCTGCTGCAGCTTGTTCATTACGCTTCATCTCAGTGAAAGGGCCTGAGTTGCTTAATAAATATATTGGTGCTTCTGAACAAGCTGTAAGATTTAGTTTTCATTTATCTACTTTTAGAGATTAGAGATCTTCTATCAGGTGATGCACGGGCAACAGACTAACATGAATGAAGTATTGCAGGTTCGGGATATCTTCTCAAAAGCAGGTGCAGCAGCTCCATGCATTCTCTTTTTTGATGAATTTGATTCTATTGCTCCTAAGAGAGGCCATGACAATACTGGAGTTACTGATAGAGTTGTCAATCAGGTTATATTTCTTATTCTCCTGTCCAACTTAATCTTTTATTTCATTATCTTTTTCTAGTCTTAATTATATTTACCTTCATCACTTCCATTCCAGTTTTTGACAGAACTAGATGGTGTTGAAGTCTTGACGGGTGTATTTTTTTTTTGCTGCAACAAGGTAAGTTCTGCTCTCTGGAAGCTAGATATATATATTTTTACAGAATCAATTATAATGATATTATTTAAATCAATTATGATGCTATTATTTTTGAGTGTTTTGTCATTTTTAGAAAATGTATATATTATTACGGGACGGACTAAAAAGGAAATTGAAAGTATATTATTTGGGAAGGAAAGTATAATATGATAAGCTTTGCCTATTGTACGTATATTATGAACATAATTTGTTCACGAAAATCAATATTCTTGATTACACACAACAAGTAATTTAGGTTTATTTTAAATGGTATAGATTATTTTATTAAAGATCAGTATTTTGTTTTGTTGATATAAATTATTTTCACTAAAAATCAAGCATTATGCTGTTATGCATATATTCTTTCTAAATTTATATAGGAAAAATTATTAATAAATACAATTTTTTTATGCAAATTACTAATAAATACAAACGGGATTGTATATATAATAGAAGTTGACGCTGAAAGTGTTGAAATATATACATAATATACGCAATTATTTTATACCTATTAAGTAAATTCTGATTTTGAAATGTATCCTATAAGTCTCCCATTTATATATATATATATATTGTCAAAATGGTGACTGTACCGTAATTAATAAATACTTAAACAAATGAATTTGTAGTCAAAATATTGAAACACGTCGGATCTTTAACACTACAGCTAGACTCGTTCAACATGTCCAAATCTACCCGCTAAATTGCTTTCAATTTTAATTCAAAAAAACTTCAACTAACCCACATTCACGTAAACTTTCTTCCTAAAAAATATCACTGTTTATATACAAAGTGTCAATATATAGAAGGCAAAGTGGCGTTATTTAGCAATTTTGAAAAAAATAACACATAAAAGCAAATACTTATTTTAAATGATGATATGTTAAAGATGACAATTGAAAAGATGATACTTTAACACAGAAAACTGCTAAAATGAAACATTTTAATTTTATCACGTGAAAGAATCTTATAATAAGAATGTATCTTTTTTTTTTCCAATTTATTATATATGTATTCATGAATCATGATATGTGTTAAACTGTTAATCCGAGTATATATAAATTAAAAGCCACATATACATTTATAAAAATGGCAAGCAATAGGAGTAGGACCGGACAAGGTCGATCTTGTATACATGCAATCTAAATAGTAAATACATTCTCCGATAATATTAATTAATTGTTTTATTGAGGTATTAGTGTTTTTTTTAGCGCATTAGTACGTATCACTTACTTCATTTTCACCGAACAATATGTTTATATTCACTAAGAAGTATTATTTATGTATATATAGTTGCATCATATAATTTGGTATACAAGAGATTTATTCTAATTTTAGAGGATGTTGTATTCCGCACGCATTTACAATCTCCTATTTCATTGGTGTTCCACCCTTTTAAATCTTTAACACATAGATCCACAAATATAAAGTGGAACACTAATTATGAAATATGTGATCTCATTCCGAATGTATGTGGCCTTTTCTTCTTTATAACGTTAAAGTTTAACGTTTGAGTTGCTAAAAATACAAATCCGACTACTAATTTAGAATGACTATAATTTTATTATAAAAAGAGTTGAACTTTTTTGAATGGAATTGTTTGGTCTGATAAAAAAAAAGAAAAGGAAAAAAAAACTAGAACTTTCAAATATATATATATAGTACGTATGTTATTAATTTAATTGATAAAGTGTTTAAAGTTATGACCTTTATGTGTTTACTATTTTAAGTTATAGGCCCACACGGCCATTATTTGTCTCAGGTCGTCTTCATGCATGAATTAGTCTGCAATTCTAATGCATTTCAATCTTATATATATCACAACATAACACCACATAAAATACCTAAGTTTTTCACACATTACTACACACACCAACACAATTAATTTTTTCTCCATAAGTCTTCCTAGAAACCACGTTGATATCACCACCAAATTTCACGTAAAAATACCTGGGAAAAAAAATCGTCAAATTCTCAAAGTCTATAAATACCATATCATTTGTAAAAAAAAAAATAGACCACCACAAATCAAGAAAGAAGAAAGAAGGAATACGAGAGATCAATATCTAGTGATACTTTTGATAAATTTGAGCGGAATATATATATTAAGATTGAAGATTGAAGATGAGTTCCAACAGCGGAAGTGTTTTCCCTAAAGTAAGGGTACCTGTTTCAACCATGATGGGAAAGAAAATTGCACAGGTTGGAAAGAAAGCAGTCAAATCTGTTGTTAAAGTCGTCAAGAAAAACAATTAAGGATTATTGTATCCCTATGATTAATTCATTATGTTAATTTAAAATGATGTAAATCGTGTTTTTATATATAGCTTCTCTAGAAAAAAGTCTTTAATAACTATGTCGTGTCTGTTATTAAAACTTTTATCTAGAGAAGTTGTAATGCCAGGATTTCTGTGATTATCGGTCAGTTTTCTTGTAATTTGATGTATCTGTTTCGATTTAGTGTAAGCTCACTTAATTAATTTCATTATGAATTTGTGTGTTCAGCAATAGTTCATGTAATACGATCATGATTAGAGTGTGTATTAAATAGATGATGTTGTAAGATTGATATTCTCATGTAATACAAAATTAGAGATGCGTTTATTGTGACTTTTTATTAGAGGAACTGTTACTTCGACTTATATTTATATTATATAATCAGTAATTTATTCATTTCCGGATTTATTTTTATGTATGTATCAGTTTTTCCTCATATGTGATGGAAAAAATTAACGTCGATGATTAATTTGATATGTAACGATTATGTTGGGATTGTTGGAGCCTCGAGTGAAAGCGGGGATGCGATCTTGAGGTATTTCGACCTATGCTCGTGGTCGAGCACTTATGCTCGGTCGAACACCCCCATGCAGTAGCAGACTAGGCGCTTCGACCAAGACATGAGGTCGAGCACTTCTGCTCGACCAAGGCCCGTGGTCGAGCGGTTCCGAAAGCCTGTGCGCGGATTTTAGGGTTTTGGCCCAGTCTCATATTTAAACACTTTTGACTTATTGTATTTGTATATCACCAAAAATATAGTAGATCTCCTGGCTTGGTAGTGCCCCTGCACGTAGTAATTCTGATTTAACCTGGGTAACCAAATTTGTGTTCCTTAATTCTTGTTTCTATTATTTTTCTCCATAATTCTTTGCTTTAAATCCTAATGATTAACGACTTAATTCCTAGGTCAATTAAATACAAATAGTAGCAAATTTCAGAAGGTTTCTTATAATTAATTAATATTTTTAAAAATAAAAATAAAAACAAGGTTCACAACGTAGCTTAAGAAACTCTAAGAAGTATTAATGTTAACAGGGCCCAGAAAATGCTTTAATCTAATTTGTTAGATACATGAGTTGCAACCTTTTTTTTTAGAATGAGGAATTTAATTAAGCACGATATATATATACAGATTATATTATTCATGATCAATATATATATGTTTGAAAAATCTAGAATAATTAAAAAGTTAAAAACCGTGCAGATTTGAAAATTTGTATGTGTGGATTTATGGTTTGTTTAATTAATTTATGCAATATTAATTCGGGAAATAAAATGGAGGGATATACCAATAATTTCATCAAGAATCTGAGCTACTTTTACATATGTTAACTAAAATTAATTTACATTTTGGTGTATATATACTTAATATTATTAGAACACACTGTAATCAGAAGATGTAAACAATAAACGATACTAATAGATATTTTTGTATTTATTTAAGAAATTAAGAATGAAATACAAATATATCTATCAAGATCGCTTCTATTATCAAGCTTTCATCTTAGGTTTATGTCTTATTTCAGCTGTTTAGTGTCTTGAAATTTCCACATATCCATATTGTGAGATGATGCTACATGAAACTTACAATAAAATAAAATATTTTGTACGTAATTAAGAATAACAAAAATTAATCACGGTATTTATTCTTATTGGACAGTATATATAAATCCGTTGGAAATGCATGCATAACAAAAATCATTTTTGTTGCGGAGAATATTTTTCTTGAAAATCAAGGACTAATGCGCATTTCTTCCTGGAAATTACGTTGAATTAATTTGCAGGAAATAAATAAATGGTGGTATTTTGTCTTGTTGGTCTTTCTAAGTAATATATATGCATGTGTGCGCTCATACCTTGTCAAATTAATTAAACATAGGAATGCTGCCAGTAATTGGAAGAATTTGTATAGGTAATTATTAAGTATGACAAAAATTCATATGAGTCGATCTCATACATAAGACGAAGTACAAATTATCATAAATTAATACACCTTTTTTTTCCAAAATGTTAAAGCGTCAATGTCCAAATTATGTCTCATCTAACCGTGAGACCGTTTCATGCAAGCGTGTCTCATTAAATATATGTTAGGGATGCAGTTAACACATAAGTACTCCTTTACTCCTTAAATTTAAGGTCTAGTTGGGGTCACAACATGGAATTTTAGAGACCTTTTATTTAAAAAAAAAAAACACAATCATAGAACTTTTAGAGACTCTTTATTAATTTATTACAAATAATGGATTTATTTATAGTGAATATTCCATCTCTTATCATACATGTCTTGTAGGGTTCGATTACCCTGTTCCACCTTTCGTATTCAATTAGTGTTTCATCCTTTTAGATTTTTAACATACGGACCCAAAATATGGTGGTTCATTAAATATTTTTTATTATTCTACGTGTCATCCTTCCATATTATGAAATACGAAATTGAACACCAATTATGAAACGGGTGATCTCATTCCAAAATCCCATTTTGTATTATAACTTGAGATGTAACCATAACCATACACCTTATGAGTTATTATAATTAATTAACACACACAAAAAAAAGGAAAAAAGAAGATATTCTCAAGTCAACTATTTAAAAAATAATTGTTGCCCAATAAGCAAACTTTTATATATCTTAAGTGTTTTTCTCGTACTCTTGCCTTAATTTTCTTCCTCGCCGTGTACGAATTGGTCGGAACAGAGTCACACACACACGAGTTGAATCGGTCGTAAAATGAAATTTCATAGAATTAATTTACAAATAAATATAATCAAACGACCCAACATGCATACGTGTATATATATCCTCTAAAACTTGATAATTAAACATGCAGAAAGGAAGAACACAACACAACTACACACAAAACCCATTTCAATTTCCTCAAAAAAATCAAACTTACATATTTAGAAATTCATCAGCAATCAAACCCTTTTTTCCTTGAAATCACATAGAAATTAGGACCCGAAATTCAATTAACGTAACACATAGTCTTCAAGCTCTAATAAATCTCTATAAATACCAGCCCTACTTATTTCAAAAAATATACAAACAAACAACGCAAATAAAGGAGAAATTATTAGAATCTTTTCGATATATTAATTTTCGAAGATGAGTTCGAACAAGGCGGGAAGTGTTATTCCGAAAGAACGACCACATGTTTCGACAATGGTTGGGAAGAAAATCGCGGAGGCTAGTGAGAAAGCTGTCAAGACGGTTGCGAATGCAGTCAAGAATCACAATAATAAAGGAAAAGTTAACCCTTCTAACTAGTTTATATATATGTTCTTAATTTTAAGTGCAATATATGTTTCTAATTAATGGTTATGTATTTGTTGCACGTACGTACTTTTGTTGTTGTTGTTGGACTTTACAGTTTACACATTAATGTTGCAGGAGATTTTAGTATATAATGTGTACGTTGGACATTCATTTGTAAGATTTGTTTTGTAACCAATTAATGAAAGTTTTTTTTATTTTTTTATTGCAACTTTATTTTTTTGTATCCTATGTTTTGTTTTGTAACCAAAAGAATTTAAGAAGGTGCTTGTTGTAACTTTATTGCGTCCTCAGTGTACAAAACACAAATTCTTATGTAAATTAGTTTTTACAGTCTTTTAAACAGTATTAGTTATTTCATTAAAGAGTATTAATTTAATATAGTATTAATTAAAATGAACTACAGAGGACGCCTCCGTAGACTCATAGTATATATGCATGGGAGTTTGTTTTTCAAAATTCCAAATAAATGATTCTCTTGTTTCGAAAAATAAATAAATAAATGATTCTCCATTGTATAAGAAACTGACCATATATAAGTGCTTTATAATTGATCAAGAGAAGATAATATATGCTTAATAATAATAAATAATAATGATAAAGAGATTATATATTATAATAATTTTTTGGATCTGAGAAGTTTCTAACATGGCAAATAATGTGCACCCTTTCATCAATTCTAAATTGGTGCAATTGGATTTTTTTATTTTTTTTCAGTTTTTCAATTGAATGATTCATGATTTAGGGTCTAAGTTTAGGATATAAGGTTCATGGTTCATCCAAACTAAAATTGAATTCATGAATTGATGCACACAAAACATCACTCGTCTAACATGATGATTCATATATATGTTAATTTGGGTTCGTTATATATGCAGTTCAAGATTTTACATAAATTACTTGTTAATTCTTTATATACTAATTAGTAGGAGTAATTTGATAATTTGTTATATATATATATATTTGGTTGGAATTATGTCATTAATCTTGAGAGAATGGATTATTGAGAGACCTATCTTTTCAACTTTTTGTAGCCTTTAACTGGCCTTTTTTTTGCCAGTCCAACTTGTGCCTGGAATTGAAGTTGCAGTAGCTCCAAAGCGACGCAAACGTTCATCCAGAAAATCCCTAAAGGGTCATACAATTGCAAAAGCACATGAACTTTCGTGTCCAAGATTCAGACAATAGATTTATAAATCGCTCTCCAAGTGAATTAATTTTTTATTTTTTTTTATAAACTTTTATTTTTTGTTTTATTTTTTTGTTTTAATTTGTAAATTCTTTTTAGGTACAGTTCAAATATTTTATTATTTAAATTCTCGTGTTATTTATTTTTAAAATTCGTCGTATATAATGAGATTAACACAAACTATTATGTAAAATTTGTTCATAATATTACTTGTTTAAATAGAAAAGTATTACTTGTTTAGATAGAAATGTATAACTTGTTTAAAGAAAAATATTACTTGTTTAGATGAAAAATTATTACTTGTTTAAAGGAAAATATTACTTATTTAGATAGAAAAGTATTACTTGTTTAGAAGAAAAATTATTACAAGTTTAAAAGAAAGGTAGTACTTTTTTTAAAAAAAGTACAAGTAAAAAATATAATTTTAATATAATTTAATTTAAATTTATATAAAAAAAATATTATATAAAAATGTGATTGAATTAATAAATAAGATAATTGAAATAAAGAATTTTAAAAAAAATTGTAAGAAATAACAATTTTTAGAACATATAGAATTAATTTCATTAAATAAACGCAAGAAAAGTATTACTTGTTTAGATGAAAAAATATTACTTGTTTAAAGAAAAGAATTACTTGTTTAAATAAAAAAATATTACTAGCTTGTTTAAATAGAAAGATATAACTTGTTTAAAGAAATATATATATTACTTGTTTAGAAGAAAAAATATTACTTGTTTAAAGAAAAATATTACTTATTAAGATAAAAAAAAGTATATTACTTGTTTAGAAGGAAAAGTATTACAAGTTTAAAAGAAAGATACGTAGTGTACTTTAAAAAAAAACAAGTAAAAAATATAATTTTAATATAATTTAATTTAAATTTATATAAAAAAATTATTATTATATAAAAAAGTGTGATTGAATTAATAAATAAGATAATTGAAATAAAGAATTTAAAAAAAAAATTGTAAAAAAAACGAATTCTAGAATATATAATTAATTTCATTAAGTAAATGTAAGAAAGCAAGTGCCCGAGCGGAATTGATCCATTTCGGGACGCCCAAGGTCCCGTGTTCGGTCCCCCATGGCAGCGAATAATTGCCTCAATTAATTGAGAGACTTGGTGGCTTATATATGAGATGTTTGATGGGTCCGTGCCTAAAAATTGATTATTTTTTTTAAAAAAAAAGTGTTGGAGAGCGGTTAAAAACATTTGTCCAAGAATATATCAGGTTGACGGAGTTGAAAACGACTCTCTCAAATGACACCCCTTGCAATGCGGTTAAAAAACTTTGTTGTCAAGTGCGATTTCTTGGACAACGGTTTTTATCGTTTATCAAGCTTGGACAATCATTATTTGGAGAACGGTTATAATACTGACTCTCAAGGTCATTTTAACAAATTTGCCCAAGCCAAAAATCAGATAGTATATATTATTATCTGATTCAGTTGCAAAAGGACACATAATGCTAGCTCAATCTCTTCGTTTCTATTTGGGAGCAGATCTACATGCACTCGTGTAAGTTAATTCTTCTAAGAGTAAATAACATTAATGAATTTGGATCTATCACCACTCAAGAGAGAATAATGTTTTTTTAGGACAGGGGGTTGTGTTTTAAGGACAATAATCTTACAGGCTTTGAAATGTAGGACAATATATTTTAAAATTTGTAAATATAAGACAATATGTTTTAAAATCTGTAAATGTAGGACAATTTTAGCCCAAATAATCCCAAATCTCATGTGACGTCTCAGGCCAAATATAAGCTCGATTGTTCTACATTTACATATTTTAAAACACATTGTCCTACATTTTATTTATTTTTAAAAACATATTATCCTATATTTCCAAGTCAAGAAAAAATTGTCCTTAATTAAAACACAACCACCCCTAAAATATTGTCCTTAAAAAACATTTTTTTGGACACAAACTATTAATATAAGGTATAAACATTTTTTTTGTTAGTACTCCCCACTATAATTTATACCAAAGCTATTCTTAATTTTTTTTCATTTATTTTGTTAATTATTATGCAGAAGCTCCCCTCTCTCCCAATTCATTTCTCTCTACATGCACATTTTAAATTTCGAATGTGTAAAATTATAAAGTATTTGCAAATTTACTAATATGTATAACAAATTTTTATAACAAGATGAGAAAAAATATTTTGGAAAGTACAACATATAATCGTTAGCATTGATGTTAGCGGACAACCAAAAATGTCTAATTTTAAAAGGGATATTAATTTATGCGTAAAGAGTTGCCTCACAAAGAATACGTAACATAATTTTAGGCTTTGATGTTTTAATATTTTGGAAGAGATGAATGTTGATTGATGTTAGGCCAGATCTCGCGCCTCAAAAGATGAGATCGCCTCATATAATTTTTATCACTTAAATTAAAGTGCACATGTCCACTATTTCTGCACATTATTATGTATATACAAATTGTATTTTAAAGTAAATTCTCCATTAATTATCAAGACTTTTTCTTTCTTGTACAATAAAAGGTATGTTGACATGACTTCAAGAATTAGTCGGTGCAATCATGTTTGGGTGGTCAATGACAATGATGCCCGCGTCTCTCTACCCTTTAATTTCTTTTTATACTTTTCAACCTTTCTCAGAAAAATAAATAAATATACTATGGTGTTGAAATTGATGAAAAGCACTTTTCATATATAATAATATTTAAAATTTACTTTCAATATTACAATATTAATTCTTTAGTGTAAAATTTCTTAAAATAACATCTATCTTGAGATCGAGGAAGTTTTTTTTTTTTAAAGCTTAGTTGCCAAAAGAAAAGGGCAAATATATTTTCTTTTGAAATTTAATTTTATAAAGTTTCATAAGAAATTTTGTATTATAAAATTAAAATATCATTATGTAATTATTAGAGTTGAAAACAATATAAAGTTATTTGTATTGACAGTTTTTATTAATATATTTTACATTCCGCAACATTTAAAATATATGGTGAAACACATTTTGATTTTTAATTAATTAGGAAGAATGAAACACGAGAGCTATCAATTAAACATGTCGTACGTATTGCTATATTTAATTTAATTTTTTATAACACGATTACATGTATAATTTGGGAAGGAAAGTATAATATGATACTAGCTGTGTATAAATTGTTTTAAAGATCAGTATCTTGTTTGGTTGATATTAATTGTTTTCACCAAAAATCAAGTCTTATGTTGTTATGCATATATGTGATGATAATTAGAATATCACCGTTAATGAGGTGATTGGAAGAATTCCATTATAAATAAGGATACAATTACAACAATAATGACCAAGAATTAATGACCAATAATGACCAAGATCTAATCTATTAATTACATATTAATGACCAATAATGACCAAGATCTAATCTATTAATTACATATTAATTATCCTTAATATATAAATTAATTATCCTTAATAATATATATTCTTTCTAAATTTATATATTGTCAAAATGGTGACTGTACCGTAATTAGTAAATATTTAAACAAGTGAATTTGTAGTCAAAATATTGAAACTCGAAGAAATCGGACTCTTTCAACACTACAGCTAGACTCGTTCAACATGTCTTCCTATTTTTATTCACAAAAAACTTGGCAAGGTCTTGTATGCACCGAGTGTACCGTACATTTATAGTGCATTTTAGAAGCGTGCAACTTGTTATGTTGAAAAGTGTAATTTATTTACACAGAAAAGTGCAAATGTTAATATGTGAACATAGTTGCATGCGTCTGTTTGGAATAGTTGCATGTTTTTTGTTTTGTATAGTTGCACGCTTCTAAAATGCAATATGAGTGCACGGTGCACCCGGGTGCACATGAGACCCACTCCAAAAACTTTCTTCCATTAACTCAGGTTCACGTGAACTCTCTTCCTTAAAGTATCACTGTCTAATATACATAGTATCAATATATATATAATGCAAAGTGTCATTATTTAGCATTTTTGAGAAAAACAACCCATAAAAATAAATATATTTTAAATGATAATACGTTAAAATATGACATGTGAAAAGATGATACTTTTATATAGAAAATTGCAAATATGAAATATACTTTAATTTTATCACGTGAAAGAATCTTATAATAAGAACGTAACTTCTTCTTTTTTCAATTTAATATGACAATAACTCATATGAGACGGTCTTATAAATGAGACGTGGTATAACCTAACACAAATCACATATGTACATCTCTTCAAAAGTATTAAAGCGTCAATACGCATAATTTATACGCCCATCTCACCCGTGAAACCGTCTCATATAAGTGTGTCTCGTTTATTGTATATGTGTTCATGAATCATGATATGTGTTGTTAGAGTTGATTGGAGTATAAAAAGCGACATATATATTTATAAAAATGGCAAGCAATAAGAGGAGGACCGGACAAGTCGATCTTGTATGCATATGCAATTGAAATACATTTTCAGATAATATTAATTAGTTGTTTTAGTAAAGGTATTATTTAGTATTACTTATTTTCGAACAATATACTAATGTTTTTTCACAGAGAAGTCTTAATTGAGTATATATATTTGTATCGTACATTTGGTATAAAAGAGACTTGCTCTTTAAATAGAGGATGTTGTATTTCGCATTTACAATATATGTAGTCTTTTCTTCTTTATAACGTTAAATTTTAACATTTGAGTTGCTAAAAAATACAAAATTCGATTACTGGTGTTTCACTTTTCGTATTACATTGGTGTTTCATTCTTCTGAATTTTTAACACATGGATCCAGGGTATGGTGGTTCTTTGGATATTTTTTATTATTCAACGTGTCATCCATCTATACTATGGAATACAAAATGCAACACCAATTATGGAATAGGTGATCTCATTCCCTAATATAATTTTATTATAAAGAAAAGAGTTGAACTTTTTTTAATGGAATTTTTTGTTCTTATAAAAAAAAAAAGTAGAACTTTCAAAATATAGTACGTACGTATGAGTTTAAAGTGTTATTAATTAATTAATTGATAAAGTGTTTAAAGTCGTTATGACCTTTATCTGCGTTTACTATTTTTAAAGACGTTTAAACTGGTTGGTATAAATTATAAGCCCACACGGTCACGCGGTCTCTAGGTCGTCTTCTCCATGCATGAATTAGTCTGCAATTCTAATACATTTCAATCTTATATATATATATATATATCACTACATAACACCACATAAAATACCCAAGTTTTTCACACATTACTACACACACCAACACAATTTATTTTTTCTCTATAAATCTTCCTAGAAACCACGTTGATATCACCACCAAATTTCACGTAAAAATACCTGGAAAAGAAAAATTGTGAGATTCTCAAAGTCTATAAATACCCTATCATTTGTGTTAAAATATAGACCACCACAAAATATCTAGTGATACTTTGATAAATTTGAGTGGAATATTATATTAAGATTGAAGATCGAAGATGAGTTCCAACAACGGAAGTGTTTTCCCTAAAATAAGGGTACCTGTTTCAACTATGATGGGAAAGAAAATTGCACAAGTTGGAAAGAAGGCCGTCAAATCTGTTGTTAAAGTCGTCAAGAAAAACAATTAAGGGTTATTGTATCTTATGATTAATTCATTATGTTAATTTTAAAATGATAGAAAGAGTGTTATTATAGCTTCTCTAGAAAAATGTCTTTAATAACTATGTCGTTTCTGTTATTAAAAACTTTTATCTAGAGAAAGTTCAGAATGACAGGATTTTACGTGATTATGGGTTGGTTTTCTTGTAATTTGATGTATCTATTTCGATTTAGTGTAAGCTCACTTAATTAATTTCATATATTGTAGATTTAATTTGTGTGTTCAGCTATAGCTCATGTAATACTTGATCATGATTAATTAGAGTGTGTATTAACAGATGATGTTGTAAGATTGATATCTCATGAAATACAAAAGAGATGCGTTTATTATGACTTTTTATTAGAGGAATTGTTACTTCGACTTATATTTAGCTCTTATATAATCAGTAATATTATCATTTCCGGATTTATTTTAGCTATATGTATCAATTTTCCTCATATATGATGGAAAAAAAACATCGATGATTGATTAATTGATCTATAACGATTAACAACTTAATTCCTAGGTCAATTAAATACAAATAGTAGCAAATTTCAGAAGGTTTAATTCTTAATTATTTTTTTTTAAAAAAACAAGGCTCACAACGCAGCTTAAGATACTCCAGGAATTTTTAATGTTAACATGGCCGAGAAAATGCTTTAATCTAATGTCTTAGATACATGAGTTATAACCCCCTTTTTTTTTTAACTAGAATGGGATATTTAAGCATCAAACATATATAATTGATTATATTATTCATGATCAATACATACATATGTTCGAAAAATCAGGTTAGAATAAAAACCGTGCAGAGTTGAAAGTTTATATGTGTGGATTTATGTTTTGTGTACTTAATTTATGCAATGTCTGGGAAATAAAATGGAGGGATACCAATAATTTCATCAAGGTTCTGAGCTACTTTTACATATATGTTAATTAACTTACATTTTGGGGTATATATACTTAATATTATTAAAACACACTGTAATCAGAATGATATATAATAGACATCTTTCTATTTCTTTAAGAAATTAAGAATGAAATACAAATATATCTATCAAAGTCGCTTCTACTATATCAAGCTTTCATCTTAGATTTAGCTTATTTCAGCTGTTTAGTGTCTTGAAATTTCCACATATCCATATTGTGAGATGATGCTACATGAAACTTACAATAAAATAAAATATTTTGTACGTAATTAAGAATAACAAAAATTAATCACGGTATTTATTCTTATTGGACAGTATATATAAATCCGTTGGAAATGCATGCATAACAAAAATCATTTTTGTTGCGGAGAATATTTTTCTTGAAAATCAAGGACTAATGCGCATTTCTTCCTGGAAATTACGTTGAATTAATTTGCAGGAAATAAATAAATGGTGGTATTTTGTCTTGTTGGTCTTTCTAAGTAATATATATGCATGTGTGCGCTCATACCTTGTCAAATTAATTAAACATAGGAATGCTGCCAGTAATTGGAAGAATTTGTATAGGTAATTATTAAGTATGACAAAAATTATATACGAAATCTCATACATAAAGGCAAGACAAATTATCATAAATTAATACACCATTTTTTTCCAAAATGTTAAAGCGTCAATGTCCAAATTATGTCCCATCTCACCGTGAGACCGTTTCATGCAAGCATGTCTCATTAAATATATGTTAGGGATGCAGTTAACACATAAGTACTCCTTTACTCCTTAAATTTAAGGTCTAGTTGGGGTCACAACATGGAATTTTAGAGACCTTTTATTTAAAAAAAAAAAACACAATCATAGAACTTTTAGAGACTCTTTATTAATTTATTACAAATAATGGATTTATTTATAGTGAATATTCCATCTCTTATCATACATGTCTTGTAGGGTTCGATTACCCTGTTCCACCTTTCGTATTCAATTAGTGTTTCATCCTTTTAGATTTTTAACATACGGACCCAAAATATGGTGGTTCATTAAATATTTTTTATTATTCTACGTGTCATCCTTCCATATTATGAAATACGAAATTGAACACCAATTATGAAACGGGTGATCTCATTCCAAAATCCCATTTTGTATTATAACTTGAGATGTAACCATAACCATACACCTTATGAGTTATTATAATTAATTAACACACAAAAAAAAAAGGAAAAAAGAAGATATTCTCAAGTCAACTATTTAAAAAATAATTGTTGCCCAATAAGCAAACTTTTATATATCTCAAGTGTTTTTCTCGTACTATTGCCTTAATTTTCTTCCTCGCCGTGTACGAATTGGTCGGAACAGAGTCACACACACACGAGTTGAATCGGTCGTAAAATGAAATTTCATAGAATTAATTTACAAATAAATATAATCAAACGACCCAACATGCATACGTGTATATATATCCTCTAAAACTTGATAATTAAACATGCAGAAAGGAAGAACACAACACAACTACACACAAAACCCATTTCAATTTCCTCAAAAAAATCAAACTTACATATTTAGAAATTCATCAGCAATCAAACCCTTTTTTCCTTGAAATCACATAGAAATTAGGACCCGAAATTCAATTAACGTAACACATAGTCTTCAAGCTCTAATAAATCTCTATAAATACCAGCCCTACTTATTTCAAAAAATATACAAACAAACAACGCAAATAAAGGAGAAATTATTAGAATCTTTTCGATATATTAATTTTCGAAGATGAGTTCGAACAAGGCGGGAAGTGTTATTCCGAAAGAACGACCACATGTTTCGACAATGGTTGGGAAGAAAATCGCGGGGGCTAGTGAGAAAGCTGTCAAGACGGTTGCGAATGCTGTCAAGAATCACAATAATAAAGGAAAAGTTAACCCTTCTAACTAGTTTATATATATGTTCTTAATTTTAAGTGCAATATATGTTTCTAATTAATGGTTATGTATTTGTTGCACGTACGTACTTTTGTTGTTGTTGTTGGACTTTACAGTTTACACATTAATGTTGCAGGAGATTTTAGTATATAATGTATTCATTTGTAAGATTTGTTTTGTAACCAATTAATGAAAGTTGTTTTTTTTTTTATTGCAACTTTATTTTTTTGTATCCTATGTTTTGTTTTGTAACCAAAAGAGGTGCTATCTTGTTGTAACTTTATTGCATCCTCAGTTAGAAAACAAATTCTTTATGTAAACTAGTTTTTTTTTTCTTTTTTTTTTTCGTGCAATTGATTTGCATTTTGTGTGTTTTTTAAACAGTACTCCGTATTAGTTATTTCGTGCAATTAAAATGAACTACAGAGGACGCCTACGTAGATCCATAGAATATATGCATGGGATGGGAGTTTGTTTTTTTAAATTCCAAATAAATGATTATTGTAAAGAATGAGATTAAATCATAAGAGAAGAGAATTGTTTTCACCGTGAATTTGGTGATGCCCGGTTCCACTATTTATAATAAAAGTTTACAACAGATTTACATCAATCTTGGGTATAACAAACTTACGTAAATACAGGGGAAATGATCACAACAAATCTATACACGATTTACATCAATTTAATTCGATCTTATCTAATTAAGGGATATCCATAGAATATTCCCTATTAATTCTCCATTGTATAAGAAACTGACTATATATAAGTGCTTTATAATTCAAGAGAAGATAATACATGCTTATGAGAGAATTCTGTCTCATCTAAAAGCTCGAGCTTGTAGAAAGGGTCGGGAATAATCTATTTACTTAATTTTCCTCAACACTCCCCCTCACTATTTAATTAAATCATCGTTGTCTCTGCTTTCTCTGGAGAGGAGGCCCAACAGAGTGGACAATTTAAATGAGTGGAGTGTTCCCACGGAATCGAACCCACAACCCGGGCTCGATACCATGAGAGAATTCCTTCTCAAAAAAGTTCGAGAAATAGTAGTGAGGCGGGGAATAATCTATTTACTTAATTTCCCTCAACAATAATCATAAATAATAATGATAAAGAGGTTGTGTTCTAATATTTTTTTTGGATCTGAGAAGTTTCTAACATCATGATTCATATATATGTTAATTTGGGTTCGTTATGCATGCAGCTCAATTTCTTACATAAATGACTTGTTAATTCTTTATACTAACGAGTAATTTGCGCTGAAGTCGAATTAAGAAAATTATATAAATATATATGTCATTAATCTTTAGAGAATGGATTAGCTATCCTTTCAACTTTTGTAGCCTTTGACTGGCTATGTATTTTGGTGTTATATTAATTAATACAGTAGTTAATTAAAGAGTCTCTAAAGTTTATGTATGCAGCTACCATTTACTCTCATTCATTTAAGTTTTTTCATCAATGCACCGTCGAGCCTATAACGAGAGTAGACACATTCGTTACTGTTATTCTTTCATTTAATAAGTTCGTTTTTTTAGCCCTCCAGACTCGGGCGATTTTGTCTTTTATGTTCTTTTTCTTCAAATTATTATATTCATGAAAGAATTTCATCTCATACATCTTAAATACTTAATACGTACTTAATTAATTGTTCCCATTATATCGAGGAACACAAACACTTGTTCGTAAATAGACTATAATTTGGAACAACCTATAAATGAAATGTACACTATCTTTGTGAGACATAGAAATTAGGGAGTATAAATATTTACAAACAATTATATAAACAAACATCTAAATAATATTGTTGAAATTGGCGTAGCTGGCAAAAGGTGCCAAGAAAAAGATATTACTCCAATTGAATTCCAATTCAAAGAAATCATTGAAGAAGTGAAGAATGACAAATATACTCAATCTTATAACAAAAAAATGTTTAGAAATATATTCTTTTTATATTTTTCATCCGAAAATACCCTCCATCTATCACTGCCCTATCCATTTATATACATACATATATATATATATATATATAAATTTATAAGTATCATGTGATAATCAAATATTACATTTAAATGGATGTTATAACATTTAAATTTTAACATTAAGAATATAGAATTCGATAAAATTAAATTATTAGGTTTAATAAAAATCATTATTAGATAATTGATCCACATGGTTAAATTTATTTATTACTATTTTTACATATTGATCATTTATTTTATTTTTAATTTAGCTTTTAGTTATTGTTTATTTATTACTATTTTAATATGATATAATTATTTATTTATTTAGTCTATTGATGCAATATATTAAATTTTATTATAATAAGTTGTTTAATATTTTTTAATCTAATTTAAAAAATTAAGATATAACAAAAATAAATAAAAATAGATATATCTAATAAAATTAAATAAAAGAGAAATAGTGTATTATTTAATTAAGTCTTAAAGAAATAAGGATGTGGACGTATATATATATTTTTTTCTAATAAAGGCATATAAATATTTTTACTAAAAAAATGAGTAGATATTTTTTTTTATATAAAATAAATAGATATCTTTAATTTTCAATAAAAGTGGGTATATCTCTTTTTTTTTCCATTCAAGAATATATAAAGGTGCAGGTTATTAATACCGCCATCTTTAGGAAAAGACACCCCTTGTTTTTTTTCCTCAGTAAAACAGATAGAAAATTACAATATTGCCCTTTTCAATTTCAGGGGATTTGTTCATTCAAATACCACTATAATATTTTGACGAACTGTCACCGAGACACAGTCGAATCAACACTGAGTCACAGTCAGCCTCGCACCGAGTCGCCGCCGAGTCACCCACATGAGATTTATTTTTAGATATGTTAGTAAAAATCTAACAAACAATTATTCCATATTTTTTTCGAGAAAACCAAAAAATCAAGGAAAAAAAGGCAAAATTCAATTATCATATTTGTTCGAATCCTTTTTCAAGAAAAAAATAAATGTTTTGGAACCATAATAGTAAAAAGCTATTGATCGACAATAAATATCGAAAAAAAACCATAATTTTCATAAATAATTTTTGGAAAGAAACAAAATAGTCGAATAAAATTTGAATATGAAGACTGAAAATGCCCCAAAATTTATTCAAACACCACAGAAAATTTTCGAATTTTATCTAAAAAAGGATTTGTTCAAATAAAGAAGAAGAGGCGTGGAGAAATTAAAAAAAAAACCTGAGTAAGACGGCGGCGGCGGCGGTGGCCGTGACTGGTCGCTGGCGTAGGCGGCCTGCATCGGGACCTTGTTTGCGGGACCGGTGTCAGTGGTTGGGGCTGGGAAAGACGGTGTCAGTTGGGGTTGGGTTGATTGGCTGGTTTTTTTTTTTTTTGCAAGGGGTGGGGGCGGGCGGTGGTGAGAGAAGAAAGAAGAAAGGCCGCACGACGGAGAAGAAAGGGGAGGAGAGAGGAAAAAGTAGGTTTACTGAGAAGGGGGTAAATATGGTTTTTCAGAGGGAGGTGTAGTAATCTCGAGGAGGTGTTCTGATCCGGTGGTGCATTGCAAATAACCTAGGCCATATATAAAAGAACTTCAGGCCCAAGCCCACTGAGATTTCGGCCCACACAACCTGAGCAAAATCTGCAAACACGCTTTCCAACACCTAACAAACAAACGGATAAAGGGAATTCTACATCATTTAAACAATTCCACAGTCACATACTCAATCCTTCAGTACCGCAGAGAACTGGACAAATAAATAGCAGTAGGAAACCTCATCGTGAGTATATAAATGTAAAACTCCATTTTCCAACAGTTAAATTACTCTGGTAGAACCTGGTTAGCTATGGAGTTTGAGGTGAGAGTAGTGGGGGGAATTGAAAGCTGCTTCGTCTCTCTTCCTCTCTCTCTCATCCAATCCCTTCAGTCCGGTTACCTCCCTCCAATTCTCGCGCTCGAGCTCCGTTCTGACGAACTCCACTGCCACGTGGCCTGGTGCGGCTCCGCCTCTTCTTCCCCTTCTTCAATTGAGGTATTAAAATGACCAAGTACTGTATTCAGTGTCCAGAGATTACAATTGTTTTGTTTTATTGTTAATTTCCTTAAGTGTTTTGGTGGTAAAATTCTAGATTGCTCGTCAGTATGCGGATTGCATTGGATTGAGTGATCGGACGGTGGTTAAAGTGCGCGTGGTGAGCAATTTGCCCAAGGCTACGCTGGTGACAATTGAGCCGCTTACAGAGGATGATTGGGAGATTTTGGAGCTTAATTCTGAGCTTGCCGAAAGTGCTATTCTGAAGCAGGTGACGTGATATGATTCAGTGGTCGCTATTTTGTGTTTTGAGTTTTTTATGTATTGTGGCTTCAGTTTTAGCGAGGTTTGAGATGATATTTAGAATTAGGATATTGGATCCAAGTTTTGGTTTATTTTCAGGGTTTATGTGTGTTGGTATTCACGATAATGCATGATTTGGGAAATTTTTGCATGAGCATTGAGAAGTTGGGAATTCCTTTAGGGTGGGTGTGATATGTTATTTTAGGGAAAGTTTGATGGTTGTATTAGGTGTTTCATGTTTGAGTTCTTATAACTCATATGTGCTGCACGCAGGTTGGAATTGTCCACGAACAAATGAAGTTCCCGTTGTGGTTGCATGGACAAACTGTTGTTACATTTCTTGTCATGTCAACCTTTCCCCAGAAACCAGTAGGTAACGCCGTACTTTATTTTTGAAATCCTTGAAAGTCATATGCCTAATAGATTATCTAATCTGTCATTTAACACTTGTTATGCTGCCCAACTATGACGGAAATATTTGTTGTTTCATATTATTAGTTATTATATATGCCATCTAATGTGATCTTGCTTTTCCACAAGAATCTCGGTTAGTTAACTACTGGCGAGCAGAAAAATATTTTCTTATGCCCATTGTTTGACTTGTGAGATTTTTTGCCAGTCCAACTTGTGCCTGGAACTGAAGTTGCAGTAGCTCCAAAGCGACGCAAAAGTTCATCCACAAAATCCCTAGAGGATCATACAATTGCAAAAGCACAACTGCGTGTCCAAGATTCAGACAATAGATTTATATATAATTTTGAGGAGAATGGCCTTAAAATGGATGTGGCCTTCACCTCTGGTGTTTTCATCCATCCAGAAACAGCTAAAAAATATTCATTCAGTTCTCTTCAGTTAGTGGTAATATCCCCGATCAATATCAAAAGAGACCAAGGTAAAGGGGCATTCAAATAGCAAAGCAAGTGAAAAAGAAACCAAAAATGGTAATCTCAGCTGATAAGAGGGATTGCCATCAAGTCGTTGTTCATATATTGTTATCTGATTCAGTTGCAATAGGACACATAATGCTAGCTCAGTCTCTTCGTCTCTATTTGGGAGCAGATCAACACTCGTGTAAGTTAATTCTTCTAAGAGTAAATAACATTTCTGCACTGATGAATTTGGATCTATCACCACCCAAGATCTCTGTTTTCATCCTTATTTTGTTATATTTGAAACTCTGGAATCCAAATTCTTGTTTGTTCTTGGCGATATTTAGGTATGTGGAATTCATTTGCCTGTTCTTTTTCAGGGATACATATGAAAAATTGTAACGTTACTCAATGGAAGACATTCCTATAGTTTCAGTTTCACCTTATCATTTCAAGATGGTTGAGAAGAACGAGTTAATGGAGAACAACAGTCTAGAAGTTGTGAGCAACAACAAGAATCATAAACGAAGAGATGCACTTGGAAAAATTAGCTCGAATGCCGAAATGGGTATTAATGATTGGTCCATGCATGAAAAGATTATTGCAGGTCTTTCGTCTGGACCTTCCCATGATGGGCCTGAAAAAACAACAATTAAGAATGGACATAAAAGTGGTTTATCGTCTCTCTTACACGTGTGGTGTCTAGCTCAGCTTGATACTTTTGTTACAAATTCAGCAGAAGATGTAGGTTCATTGGTCATAGGAAGCAAAGTTTTACTTCATTTAAGAGTCAAAATTTCCAAATTGCCCAGACATGGGAAGACACAAACATCTAGCCACAAATCTCCCACAAACAGAAACCAAGTTGAAGAAGCACTTGTTGATGTCCTTTATATGTTGTCACTTTCAGAGGAGTCTTTGCATGAAGATATTAAGGCCTATGAACTTGTATTTGACAAAGGCAACAGGGACAATTATACTTCAAGAAGTTTAGAACAGTTGTTAGGAAAGCTGCAGTTGGGTGATATTTTATTTTCTCGTGTAGCCTATGAAACACCCCCTGACAATGTCCTAAGCACTAAGATTTCTTCATTGGATTGGATGGGTACAACTCCGCTTGATGTAAATCACAGTAGGTATTCTTCTCTCACCTAATTTTCGTTTTGTTTTATGAGTGGGATTGATTTATTACTTTATGTTAGAAACTAATTACATGTGGAAATAGCATTTTTTCTGGAGGCGGAATTTTTAGCTTATGGTTGGTTTGACAGCCTTGAAGCAATTTCCTAGTAGGAAACCATTATTCCAAAAAAAAAAAATCATAATAAACATATAAAGACTAGTTTAGCATATCCTAGTGCTGAAATCAGAAGTTCCTGTGGGACTCTGTAATTAATTAGGCAGTGGGGTCATATTTGCAGTTTTATAGCCTAATTAGCCAAGACATACAGTCATGGTGATAGATATGAGGTTGCTTCAAGCCACTAAACTCCCCTTGAAATATCAAAGCTGGTTTCTAGCAGCAGACATGTTAAGCTATATCAACAGAAGGATTATGGCTACTTCCTATTTTGAATTTGGCTCAAATAGAACAGAGTCAACCTACAGATCATGGCTTGGACACCATTATAATTGTTGGCATTGATATCGCTGAACATTTTATTCTAACTCAGTAATTGACATGCAGGGTTGACAGCTTTGTTATCTCCTACATCTGGAATGTTCTTCAGTAACTATAATCTTCCGATGCCTGGGCATATTTTAATCTGTGGACCTGCAGTAAGTCTCTCCAGAAGTAACTGATATGTTTCATGTGTTGCAATGTGAAAGGCAAAAACGTCTTTTTACCTTTTATCTCTTTTTAAGGAAGGTCCGAAGGAATTATGTTCACTCACACACACACACTCTTGCACGCATATGGGGATGCGAAGGTTCAGTCCTGAGTTATGAGGTTGTAACTTTAACAGGTTACTGGGTAAGAGGATAAGGGCAAGAAAAATATAGACGTCGGTGATAGATTTATGAAAATGATCACTATGAGGCTCAGTTAGTTACTTAGTTATGCTTGATCATTAGCAATTGTGTTTTGCAGGGCTCTGGAAAAACATGGTTGGCTAAAGTTTCTGCAAAATATGTTGAAGGTTATAAAGATATTTTGGCACCGTGTAAGATATTTCTGTTTTAGTTATCCAATACCTAATATACTTGTAATGTGGTTGAGAGACGATTTTTGTAGCATCTCCTCTTCAATTACTACATGAGTTCTATTGATTAGTTAGTGTGAAATATTCGCTCATACAAAGTTTCCATTTTGCAGAGTTTTTGTATCTTGTTCTAGACTCACTTTGGAGAAGCCTTCTGCTATTTGTCAAGTGCTTTCCAGCCACATCTCTGAGGCATTAGATCATGCACCCTCTGTCGTGATCTTGGATGATCTTGATAACCTCGTAGCATCTTCCTCAGATTTGGATGGATCTCAACCGTCATCATCTTCTGCAGCACTCATTCAGTTCATTGCTGATATACTAGATGAATATGAGGCAAGACTTTGGTGTTACCCTCTCTTATTTTGTACGAATCTGTTGGTTCATGATGATGCTTTCTAATACTTGAGGAGAAAGGCCTCACCATCACATGCATGTGCCTAGACACAAGGGGTAATCACTCTGAACTATTAGATAATCAAATGAAAGTACACGAAGATATAAGATAACTAAGGAGTACTGCCCTTTGCAAATATTTAAATATAAAGTTTGTTAAACCAAAATATTGTTATTAAGTTTAACGCATCACACATACACATATTTCTTTGAGCATAGCAATTCCTACCGATGGATGTACAATATAATTCCAGCTGTTATCCTTTTTTTCCTGGTAAAAAATTGATGGTTTTCATGTTATGATGCTTTAGGAAAAACAAAGGAGTTCGTGTGGGATTGGCCCCATCGCGCTCATTGCTACTGCACAATCCCTGACTAGTTTTCCGCAGAGCTTGAGCTGTTCTGGACGATTCGACTTTCATGTCAATCTGCCTGCACCTGCTGCTGCTGAACGTTCGGCCATGTTGAAACACGAGATCCAGAAACGTTCCTTGCAATGTTCTGATGATCTCTTGTCAGATATAGCATCAAAATGTGATGGATATGATGCTTATGACCTGGTATGTGATTCATGAATGAATGAAGCTCAACTGATATCTATATAATGAGGGTTTGATTCTTTTTGATAAATCTATGTACTTATGTGCAATCTACTACTTCAGGAAATACTGGTCGACAGATCTGTGCATGCTGCCATCGGTCGCTCATTGTCTGCCGGTTCTACAGAAAACGAGGAACCTACTTTGGTTAGGGATGACTTTGTGCAAGCAATGCAAAATTTCCTCCCGGTGGCCATGCGTGATATCACTAAACCAGCGAAAGAAGGCGGTCGATCTGGTTGGGAAGATGTTGGAGGTCTTAATGATATTCGGAATTCAATTGAAGAGGTGAAATCTTCTCTACTCTTCTTCAATATTATATCTCATGTACTGTATAACACTAGTTTCTGTCACAACCTATATGTTGTTTCTTCCTTAGTGATCAATGGTCTTGAAAACTTAGATTGTACAAGAAACAGAGAAATTTTTTCAGTAGTAAAACAAAATAATTCTTGTTTGTCTCAAGTAATGTTGTGTCATGGTCAATTTTCATAGGTGCTTCAGGTTGAATGTTTGCTTTTGAAGATTTAGTATACAACAAAACTGAGTGCATTTCTGCATTTAAAGAAGATTTTTAATTAAAGATAGTAGTGCGTTTGAAGATTTTTTGTTTGCTTTCATTCATGACTTTGGGGTCAGTTTCCATGGCTAGCTTCGGTTCGGAATGTTTGCTTTTGATGATCTAGAACTTGAGCACTGTCTATAAGAAAACTAAGATTTTCAGTTAGGAGTATAGGAAGAAGGCCTTTATGTTTGGAGAAAATTAAAAGTTGTGACCCTGCTATAAAATTTTGAATGTCACCCTGTTGTTATTTGTTGTGTTGCAGAGAGCTGATGTTAATACCATCTTTTAGTCATAATATTCTTTCAAATGAATTATATCTTCTTAAATTTTGATTGCTTCCTTATCTCAGTGAATTAGTATATTTCAACTTCCATGCATTATTTTAATTTCCATGCCGGATCTGTTTCTGCAAAATACTTAATATATTCATATTAGATGATTGAGCTACCTTCAAAGTTTCCCAACATCTTTGCTCAAGCTCCACTGAGATTGCGGTCCAATATTCTGTTATATGGACCCCCTGGTTGTGGGAAAACGCATATTGTTGGTGCAGCTGCTGCAGCTTGTTCATTACGCTTCATCTCAGTGAAAGGGCCTGAGTTGCTTAATAAATATATTGGTGCTTCTGAACAAGCTGTAAGATTTAGTTTTCATTTATCTACTTTTAGAGATTAGAGATCTTCTATCAGGTGATGCACGGGCAACAGACTAACATGAATGAAGTATTGCAGGTTCGGGATATCTTCTCAAAAGCAGGTGCAGCAGCTCCATGCATTCTCTTTTTTGATGAATTTGATTCTATTGCTCCTAAGAGAGGCCATGACAATACTGGAGTTACTGATAGAGTTGTCAATCAGGTTATATTTCTTATTCTCCTGTCCAACTTAATCTTTTATTTCATTATCTTTTTCTAGTCTTAATTATATTTACCTTCATCACTTCCATTCCAGTTTTTGACAGAACTAGATGGTGTTGAAGTCTTGACGGGTGTATTTTTTTTTTGCTGCAACAAGGTAAGTTCTGCTCTCTGGAAGCTAGATATATATATTTTTACAGAATCAATTATAATGATATTATTTAAATCAATTATGATGCTATTATTTTGAGTGTTTTGTCATTTTAGAAAATGTACATATTATTACGGGACGGACTAAAAAGGAAATTGAGTATATTATTTGGGAAGGAAAGTATAATATGATAAGCTTTGCCTATTGTACGTATATTATGAACATAATTTGTTCACGAAAATCAATATTCTTGATTACACACAACAAGTAATTTAGGTTTATTTTAAATGGTATAGATTATTTTATTAAAGATCAGTATTTTGTTTTGTTGATATAAATTATTTTCACTAAAAATCAAGCATTATGCTGTTATGCATATATTCTTTCTAAATTTATATAGGAAAAATTATTAATAAATACAATTTTTTTATGCAAATTACTAATAAATACAAACGGGATTGTATATATAATAGAAGTTGCACGCGAAAGTGCAAATATACATACGTATATGCAATTATTTTATACCTATTAGTAAATTACAATTTTGAAATGTATCCTATAAGTCTCCCATTTATATATATATATATATTGTCAAAATGGTGACTGTACCGTAATTAATAAATACTTAAACAAATGAATTTGTAGTCAAAATATTGAAACACGTCGGATCTTTAACACTACAGCTAGACTCGTTCAACATGTCCAAATCTACCCGCTAAATTGCTTTCAATTTTAATTCAAAAAAACTTCAACTAACCCACATTCACGTAAACTTTCTTCCTAAAAAATATCACTGTTTATATACAAAGTGTCAATATATAGAAGGCAAAGTGGCGTTATTTAGCAATTTTGAAAAAAATAACACATAAAAGCAAATACTTATTTTAAATGATGATATGTTAAAGATGACAATTGAAAAGATGATACTTTAACACAGAAAACTGCTAAAATGAAACATTTTAATTTTATCACGTGAAAGAATCTTATAATAAGAATGTATCTTTTTTTTTTCCAATTTATTATATATGTATTCATGAATCATGATATGTGTTAAACTGTTAATCCGAGTATATATAAATTAAAAGCCACATATACATTTATAAAAATGGCAAGCAATAGGAGTAGGACCGGACAAGGTCGATCTTGTATACATGCAATCTAAATAGTAAATACATTCTCCGATAATATTAATTAATTGTTTTATTGAGGTATTAGTGTTTTTTTTAGCGCATTAGTACGTATCACTTACTTCATTTTCACCGAACAATATGTTTATATTCACTAAGAAGTATTATTTATGTATATATAGTTGCATCATATAATTTGGTATACAAGAGATTTATTCTAATTTTAGAGGATGTTGTATTCATTTGCATTTACAATCTCCTATTTTCTTTATAACGTTAAATTTTAAATCTTTTAACACATAGATCCACAAATATAAATTGGGTGTTTAATTATGAAATATGTGATCTCATTCGAATGTATGTGGCCTTTTCTTCTTTATATTTTTAAAGTTTAACGTTTGAGTTGCTAAAAATACAAATCCGACTACTAATTTAGAATGACTATAATTTTATTATAAAAAAGAGTTGAACTTTTTTGAATGGAATTGTTTGGTCTGAAAAAAAAAAAAAAAAAAGGAAAAAAAAAACTAGAACTTTCAAAATATATATATATAGTACGTATGTTATTAATTTAATTGATAAAGTGTTTAAAGTTATGACCTTTTTATGTGTTTACTATTTTAAATTATAAGCCCCACACGGCCACGCTGTCTCCAGGTCGTCTTCATGCATGAATTAGTCTGCAATTCTAATGCATTTCAATCTTTATATATATAACATAACACCACATAAAATACCTAAGTTTTTCACACATTACTACACACACCAACACAATTAATTTTTTTTCTCCATAAGTCTTCCTAGAAACCACGTTGATATCACCACCAAATTTCACGTAAAAATATCTGGAAAAAAAAAAATTGTCAAATTCTCAAAGTCTATAAATACCATATCATTTGTGTTAAAAAATAGACCACCACAAATCAAGAAAGAAGAAAAGAAAATACGAGAGATCAATATCTAGTGATACTTTTGATAAATTTGAGTGGAATATATATATTAAGATTGAAGATTGAAGATGAGTTCCAACAACGGAAGTGTTTTCCCTAAAGTAAAGGGTACTGTTTCAACCATGATGGGAAAGAAAATTGCACAAAGGTTGGAAAGAAAGCAGTCAAATCTGTTGTTAAAGTCGCCAAGAAAAACAATTAAGGATTATTGTATCTTATGATTAATTCATTATGTTAATTTTAAAATGATAGAAATCGTGTTTTTATATAGCTTCTCTAGAAAAAAGTCTTTAATAACTATGTTGTAAATCATTATTAAAAACTTTTATCTAGAGAAGTTATAATGCCAGGATTTCTGTGATTATCGGTCAGTTTTTCTTGTAATTTGATGTATCTGTTTCGATTTAGTGTAAGCTCACTTAATTAATTTCATTATGAATTTGTGTGTTCAGCAATAGTTCATGTAATACGATCATGATTAGAGTGTGTATTAAATAGATGATGTTGTAAGATTGATATTCTCATGTAATACAAAATTAGAGATGCGTTTATTGTGACTTTTTATTAGAGGAACTGTTACTTCGACTTATATTTATATTATATAATCAGTAATTTATTCATTTCCGGATTTATTTTTATGTATGTATCAGTTTTTCCTCATATGTGATGGAAAAAATTAACGTCGATGATTAATTTGATATAACGATTATGTTGGGATTGTTGGAAATACAAAAACGGGGAGATGCGTTTATTATGACTTTTATGCTTTGGTCGAGCACTTATGCTCGGGTCGAACACCTTATATTTAGATACTAGGCGCCGACCAAGACATGAGGTTATATCGACCAAGGCCCGTGGTCAGCGGTTCGAAAGTTTGTATTGGCGGATTTTAGGGTTTTGGCCGGATTTATATTTAAACACTTTTGACTTATGTATTTGTATATCACCAAAAATATAGTAGATCTCCTTATCATATATAGTAGATTGGAAAAATTTTGTGTTCTTTAATTCTTGTTTCTATTATTTTCTCCATAATTGATTAATTAAATCTATAACGATTAACGACTTAATTCCTAGGTCAATTAAATACAAATAGTAGCAAATTTCAGAAGGTTTTAATTAATTAATTAATTTTTTAAAAATAAAAAAAAAAACAAGGTTCACAACGTAGCTTAAGAAACTCTAAGAAGTTTTAATGTTAACAGGGCCCAGAAAATGCTTTTAATCTAATTTGTTAGATACATGAGTTATAACCCTTTTTTTTTTTAGAATGAGAATTTAATTAAGCATCAAATATATATATACAGATTATATTATTCATGATCAATATATATATGTTTGAAAAATCTAGAATAATTAAAAAGTTAAAAACCGTGCAGATTTGAAAATTTTATGTGTGGATTTATGGTTTGTTTAATTAATTTATGCAATATTAATTCGGGAAATAAAATGGAGGATATACCAATAATTTCATCAAGAATCTGAGCTACTTTTACATATGTTATGTTAAAATTAATTTACATTTTGGTGTATATATACTTAATATTATTAGAACACACTGTAATCAGAAGATAAACAATAAACGATACTAATAGATATTTTTCTATTTATTTAAGAAATTAAGAATGAAATACAAATATATCTATCAAGATCGCTTCTATTATCAAGCTTTCATCTTAGGTTTATGTCTTATTTCAGCTGTTTAGTGTCTTGAAATTTCCACATATCCATATTGTGAGATGATGCTACATGAAACTTACAATAAAATAAAATATTTTGTACGTAATTAAGAATAACAAAAATTAATCACGGTATTTATTCTTATTGGACAGTATATATAAATCCGTTGGAAATGCATGCATAACAAAAATCATTTTTGTTGCGGAGAATATTTTTCTTGAAAATCAAGGACTAATGCGCATTTCTTCCTGGAAATTACGTTGAATTAATTTGCAGGAAATAAATAAATGGTGGTATTTTGTCTTGTTGGTCTTTCTAAGTAATATATATGCATGTGTGCGCTCATACCTTGTCAAATTAATTAAACATAGGAATGCTGCCAGTAATTGGAAGAATTTGTTTAGGTAATTATTAAGTATGACAAAAATTCATATGAGTCGATCTCATACATAAGACGAAGTACAAATTATCATAAATTAATACACCCTTTTTTTCCAAAATGTTAAAGCGTCAATGTCCAAATTATGTCCCATCTCACCGTTAGACCGTTTCATGCAAGCATGTCTCATTAAATATATGTTAGGGATGCAGTTAACACATAAGTACTCCTTTACTCCTTAAATTTAAGGTCTAGTTGGGGTCACAACATGGAATTTTAGAGACCTTTTATTTAAAAAAAAAACACAATCATAGAACTTTTAGAGACTCTTTATTAATTTATTACAAATAATGGATTTATTTATAGTGAATATTCCATCTCTTATCATACATGTCTTGTAGGGTTCGATTCCCCTGTTCCACCTTTCGTATTCAATTAGTGTTTAATCCTTTTAGATTTTTAACATATGGACCCAAAATATGGTGGTTCATTAAATATTTTTTATTATTCTACGTGTCATCCTTCCATATTATGAAATACGAAATGGAACACCAATTATGAAACGGGTGATCTCATTCCAAAATCCCATTTTGTATTATAACTTGAGATGTAACCATAACCATACACCTTATGAGTTATTATAATTAATTAACACACACAAAAAAAAAGGAAAAAAGAAGATATTCTCAAGTCAACTATTTAAAAAATAATTGTTGCCCAATAAGCAAACTTTTATATATCTTAAGTGTTTTTCTCGTACTATTGCCTTAATTTTCTTCCTCGCCGTGTACGAATTGGTCGGAACAGAGTCACACACACACGAGTTGAATCGGTCGTAAAATGAAATTTCATAGAATTAATTTACAAATAAATATAATCAAACGACCCAACATGCATACGTGTATATATATCCTCTAAAACTTGATAATTAAACATGCAGAAAGGAAGAACACAACACAACTACACACAAAACCCATTTCAATTTCCTCAAAAAAATCAAACTTACATATTTAGAAATTCATCAGCAATCAAACCCTTTTTTCCTTGAAATCACATAGAAATTAGGACCCGAAATTCAATTAACGTAACACATAGTCTTCAAGCTCTAATAAATCTCTATAAATACCAGCCCTACTTATTTCAAAAAATATACAAACAAACAACGCAAATAAAGGAGAAATTATTAGAATCTTTTCGATATATTAATTTTCGAAGATGAGTTCGAACAAGGCGGGAAGTGTTATTCCGAAAGAACGACCACATGTTTCGACAATGGTTGGGAAGAAAATCGCGGAGGCTAGTGAGAAAGCTGTCAAGACGGTTGCGAATGCAGTCAAGAATCACAATAATAAAGGAAAAGTTAACCCTTCTAACTAGTTTATATATATGTTCTTAATTTTAAGTGCAATATATGTTTCTAATTAATGGTTATGTATTTGTTGCACGTACGTACTTTTGTTGTTGTTGTTGGACTTTACAGTTTACACATTAATGTTGCAGGAGATTTTAGTATATAATGTGTACGTTGGACATTCATTTGTAAGATTTGTTTTGTAACCAATTAATGAAAGTTTTTTTTTTTTTTTTTATTGCAACTTTATTTTTTTGTATCCTATGTTTTGTTTTGTAACCAAAAGAATTTAAGAAGGTGCTTGTTGTAACTTTATTGCGTCCTCAGTGTACAAAACACAAATTCTTATGTAAATTAGTTTTTACAGTCTTTTAAACAGTATTAGTTATTTCATTAAAGAGTATTAATTTAATATAGTATTAATTAAAATGAACTACAGAGGACGCCTCCGTAGACTCATAGTATATATGCATGGGAGTTTGTTTTTCAAAATTCCAAATAAATGATTCTCTTGTTTCGAAAAATAAATAAATAAATGATTCTCCATTGTATAAGAAACTGACCATATATAAGTGCTTTATAATTGATCAAGAGAAGATAATATATGCTTAATAATAATAAATAATAATGATAAAGAGATTATATATTATAATAATTTTTTGGATCTGAGAAGTTTCTAACATGGCAAATAATGTGCACCCTTTCATCAATTCTAAATTGGTGCAATTGGATTTTTTTATTTTTTTTCAGTTTTTCAATTGAATGATTCATGATTTAGGGTCTAAGTTTAGGATATAAGGTTCATGGTTCATCCAAACTAAAATTGAATTCATGAATTGATGCACACAAACATCACTCGTCTAACATGATGATTCATATATATGTTAATTTGGGTTCGTTATATATGCAGTTCAAGATTTTACATAAATTACTTGTTAATTCTTTATATACTAATTAGTAGGAGTAATTTGATAATTTGTTATATATATATATATTTGGTTGGAATTATGTCATTAATCTTGAGAGAATGGATTATTGAGAGACCTATCTTTTCAACTTTTGTAGCCTTTAACTGGCCTTTTTTGCCAGTCCAACTTGTGCCTGGAATTGAAGTTGCAGTAGCTCCAAAGCGACGCAAACGTTCATCCAGAAAATCCCTAAAGGGTCATACAATTGCAAAAGCACATGAACTTTCGTGTCCAAGATTCAGACAATAGATTTATAAATCGCTCTCCAAGTGAATTAATTTTTTATTTTTTTTTATAAACTTTTATTTTTTGTTTTATTTTTTTGTTTTAATTTGTAAATTCTTTTTAGGTACAGTTCAAATATTTTATTATTTAAATTCTCGTGTTATTTATTTTTAAAATTCGTCGTATATAATGAGATTAACACAAACTATTATGTAAAATTTGTTCATAATATTACTTGTTTAAATAGAAAAGTATTACTTGTTTAGATAGAAATGTATAACTTGTTTAAAGAAAAATATTACTTGTTTAGATGAAAAATTATTACTTGTTTAAAGGAAAATATTACTTATTTAGATAGAAAAGTATTACTTGTTTAGAAGAAAAATTATTACAAGTTTAAAAGAAAGGTAGTACTTTTTTTAAAAAAAGTACAAGTAAAAAATATAATTTTAATATAATTTAATTTAAATTTATATAAAAAAAATATTATATAAAAATGTGATTGAATTAATAAATAAGATAATTGAAATAAAGAATTTTAAAAAAAATTGTAAGAAAAAACAATTTTTAGAACATATAGAATTAATTTCATTAAATAAACGCAAGAAAAGTATTACTTGTTTAGATGAAAAAATATTACTTGTTTAAAGAAAAGAATTACTTGTTTAAATAGAAAAATATTACTAGCTTGTTTAAATAGAAAGATATAACTTGTTTAAAGAAATATATATATTACTTGTTTAGAAGAAAAAATATTACTTGTTTAAAGAAAAATATTACTTATTAAGATAAAAAAAAGTATATTACTTGTTTAGAAGGAAAAGTATTACAAGTTTAAAAGAAAGATACGTAGTGTACTTTAAAAAAAAACAAGTAAAAAATATAATTTTAATATAATTTAATTTAAATTTATATAAAAAAATTATTATTATATAAAAAAGTGTGATTGAATTAATAAATAAGATAATTGAAATAAAGAATTTTAAAAAAAAAATTGTAAAAAAAACGAATTCTAGAATATATAATTAATTTCATTAAGTAAATGTAAGAAAGCTAGTGCCCGAGCGGAATTGATCCCCGCTCAGACGCCCAAGGTCCCGTGTTCGGTCCCCCATGGCAGCGAATAATTGCCTCAATTAATTGAGAGACTTGGTGGCTTATATATGAGATGTTTGATGGGTCCGTGCCTAAAAATTGATTTTTTTTTTAAAAAAAAAGTGTTGGAGAGCGGTTAAAAACCGATGTCCAAGTGTATATGCTTGGACAGCGGTTGAAAACCGCTCTCCAAGTGACCCCTTGCAATGCGGTTAAAAATCGCTGTCCAAGTGCGATTTCTTGGACAACGGTTTTTTATCAGCTGTCCAAGCTTGGACAACTGTTACTTGGAGAACGGTTATAACAGCTCTCCAAGGTCATTTTTAACAGCTGTCCAAGCCCAAATCTGTATTAGTATATATTATTATCTGATTCAGTTGCAAAAGGACACATAATGCTAGCTCAATCTCTTCGTTTCTATTTGGGAGCAGATCTACATGCACTCGTGTAAGTTAATTCTTCTAAGAGTAAATAACATTAATGAATTTGGATCTATCACCACTCAAGAGAGAATAATGTTTTTTTAGGACAGGGGGTTGTGTTTTAAGGACAATAATCTTACAGGCTTTGAAATGTGGGACAATATATTTTAAAATTTGTAAATATAAGACAATATGTTTTAAAATCTGTAAATGTAGGACAATTTTAGCCCAAATAATCCCAAATCTCATGTGACGTCTCAGGCCAAATATAAGCTCGATTGTTCTACATTTACATATTTTAAAACACATTGTCCTACATTTACATATTTTAAAACATATTATCCTATATTTCCAAGTCAGTGAAAAAATTGTCCTTAATTAAAACACAACCACCCCTAAAATATTGTCCTTAAAAAACATTTTTTTGGACACAAACTATTAATATAAGGTATAAACATTTTTTTTGTTAGTACTCCCCACTATAATTTATACCAAAGCTATTCTTAATTTTTTTTCATTTATTTTGTTAATTATTATGCAGAAGCTCCCCTCTCTCCCAATTCATTTCTCTCTACATGCACATTTTAAATTTCGAATGTGTAAAATTATAAAGTATTTGCAAATTTACTAATATGTATGTGCAGTTTATAACAAGATGAGAAAAAATATTTTGGAAAGTACAATTCAGACACTGTTAGCATTGATGTTAGCGGACAACCAAAAAATGTCTAATTTTAAAAGACAAGACACTTCAAGGTAAAGATTTGGCCTCACAAGAATACGTAACACATAATTTAGGCTTTGATGTTTTAATATTTTGGAAGAGATGAATGTTGATTGATGTTAGGTTGTATCTCGTCTCAAGCATGAGATCGTCTCATATGAATTTTTATCACTTAAATTAAAGTGCACATGTCCACTATTTCTGCACATTATTATGTATATACAAATTGTATTTTAAAGTAAATTCTCCATTAATTATCAAGACTTTTTCTTTCTTGTACAATAAAAGGTATGTTGACATGACTTCAAGAATTAGTCGGTGCAATCATGTTTGGGTGGTCAATGACAATGATGCCCGCGTCTCTCTACCCTTTAATTTCTTTTTATACTTTTCAACCTTTCTCAGAAAAATAAATAAATATACTATGGTGTTGAAATTGATGAAAAGCACTTTTCATATATAATAATATTTAAAATTTACTTTCAATATTACAATATTAATTCTTTAGTGTAAAATTTCTTAAAATAACATCTATCTTGAGATCGAGGAAGTGTTTTTTTTTTAAAGCTTAGTTGCCAAAAGAAAAGGGCAAATATATTTTCTTTTGAAATTTAATTTTATAAAGTTTCATAAGAAATTTTGTATTATAAAATTAAAATATCATTATGTAATTATTAGAGTTGAAAACAATATAAAGTTATTTGTATTGACAGTTTTTATTAATATATTTTACATTCCGCAACATTTAAAATATATGGTGAAACACATTTTGATTTTTAATTAATTAGGAAGAATGAAACACGAGAGCTATCAATTAAACATGTCGTACGTATTGCTATATTTAATTTAATTTTTTATAACACGATTACATGTATAATTTGGGAAGGAAAGTATAATATGATACTAGCTGTGTATAAATTGTTTTAAAGATCAGTATCTTGTTTGGTTGATATTAATTGTTTTCACCAAAAATCAAGTCTTATGTTGTTATGCATATATGTGATGATAATTAGAATATCACCGTTAATGAGGTGATTGGAAGAATTCCATTATAAATAAGGATACAATTACAACAATAATGACCAAGAATTAATGACCAATAATGACCAAGATCTAATCTATTAATTACATATTAATGACTAATAATGACCAAGATCTAATCTATTAATTACATATTAATTATCCTTAATATATAAATTAATTATCCTTAATACCCCCCGCAAGCGTTGAGTGGGGTGAAGACAAACGTGAAGCTTGGATCGAAGAAGCTCAAAAGCAGGTCGAGGCAGACTCTTGGTGAAAATATCTGTAAGCTGAAGATGAGATAGAACAAAACGTGTGGAAATCTTCCCAGAGGATACTAGTTCACGAACAAAGTGGTAGTCCGGATCAATGTGTTTTGCCTGTTTGTGAGCAATCTGGATTTCGACCGATAAAAATAACACTCTTGTTGTCACACGGGAGTTCGGGACGATTGGAGATTTTGACCGAGCTCATCGAGAAGATTGGTGAGCCAAACAATTTCGCCTTTGCATTGGCCATAACACAAGATTATTGATTCACAACTCGAGCGAGCCATCAGAGGTCATTTTTTTGCACTCCAAGAGATGAGATTTCGCCAAGAAAAATTGAGTAACCGTGACGTGGATCGCCCGGTTTCAATGCAACGGCCCAATCAAGATCGAGTACCCAATGACAAAGCAGACTGGATGCCGAGTAAAGGATAAGCCAAAAGTGGATTGCACCCTTCACATAACGTAAAAATCCGCTTAACAACATTAAAATGATCATCCGTCGGTGAGTGAGTGAAGAAATTGACTAACAACATTCACAGCATACGATAAATCCGGGCGGGTAATAGTCAAGTACTGAAGGGCCCCGACTAAATAGCGGTATAAAGTGGGATCGTGGAACGGTGGGCCATCACTTACCAAAACCTCTCCAGCGGGCAAGGGGGTGGAAACTTGTTTGGAATCCAATAGTTTTTGCCGTTCCAAAATGTCAAGAAAGATATTTGGCCCGACCAACAAAAAAAAGACCATCCGAAGTGTACGAGACCTCAAGACCAAGGAAATAGTTAAGACGCCCCAAATCCTTAATAGCAAATTCCTTATGCGTGCGTGCAATGAATGTCTTGAGCATGTCACCATCATTTCCTGTGATAATTATATCATCTACGTATAAGAGTAGATAGAGAATAGAAGTACCTCGAACGAGATAGAACAAAGATGAGTCGGATCGACTCGCCAAATCCCAAGTCAAGAGATATGTACTAAATCGTTGAAACCAAGCAAGAGGGGCTTGTTTGGACCATACAACGCCTTTTTTAGGCGACAAACATGATCAGAAAGCGTGGATCAACAAATCCCGGAGGTTGAGCCATGAAAACCCGGTTTGTCAAGAAATCCATTGAGAAATGCATTCTTGACATATAACCGATGCAACGACCAATCGAGATTGCACAAAGAAGAGCAAGAATAACTCGAATAAAGAGAGACTTGACGACCGGGTGAATGTATGATGAAAATCAGCCCCGGGAACTGAGTGAACCCTCGTGCACACGAGGCGAAGCTTTATGACGCTCAATAGTACCATCGGAATGAAACTTGGTCCGAAAAAACCCACTTTGAACCAACAATATTAAGACGTGAAGGACAAGGTACAAGATCCCACGTATTATTTTGACGTAGAGCATCAATCTCTTCCGCATGAGCAGCGCATAAACCATTCTCGAGATTTGGCGTGATTTGAAACCTCTAGGTTTGAGCTAGCAATGTCGAGAGGATAGCAAGGCAAAGGCAAGAAAGATCAACCGTAACGAGGCTTGAACACCCGGCATGTGGGCACGCGTCACCATAGGATGGACGGGCCCCACGGCCGGGACCGGTGGATCGAGGGACCGCAACAGAGCGGGTTTCGGGGCCGGATCGGCTAGTGGTGCCAACGGAAATTTTGGGTTAAGCGGCGGCGGTGCCGAGGTGCTGTGATGCAATGGGAGTTGTTCTCATCATCCAAAGGAATGATGTGAGGACGAGAAACAGGCAGCGATGACACGGAACTGATGGATGGCGGCAGAGGCATGGGCAAAATGATAGTACCATCCAAAAAACTTGAGAAATCCAAATTGGACATCGGTGTTGCAGACGAGTTCTCAGAGAAAGGAAAACATAGTTCATCAAATTGAGCATGCCTCGATAAGAAGACCCGAGAAGTAGCTGGATCGAGGCAACGAAATCCCTTATGTGTGCTATTGTACCCAAGAAAGATGCAAGGCCGACTTTTATGTGCCAACTTGTGTTCAGCATAGTCCCTCAAAAATGGATAAACTCGACAACCGAACGGTTTAAAATTGGCATAGTTTGGAATTGATCCAAAAAGAAGCTCAAAGGGAGACTTGTTAGACAAGACAGATGATGAGGGCAAAGCGATTAATAACATAAAGCTGCAGTGCAAAAAAGCATCAAACCACAACGACGAGAGCATGTGAATGAAATAACATAGAAAGACACATTTTTAAATATGTCTATGCTTATGTTTCGCCCGCCCTATTCTCATTGGGAGTGTATGGACACGAGAGACGATGAAGAATGCCATGTAGTGACATAAATTCACGGACTCTAGAATTCACAAAATTCGTGCCACCATCACTTTGGAAAACCTTGATTTTTTCCGAAAATCGAAAGTGCATAAAAGCATGAAATTTCACCAAAATATCATAAAATTCAGACTTAGCACGAAGGGGATAAATCCAAGAGAAACGAGAATGATCATCCACAAAAAGCGACATAATATTTAAAGCGTAACCATTACCAACAATAATGTAACCGTTATTAAATTGTAAGGTCTGAAGGATTCAAGAGCGAGATGTCGATTCGCCATATACGTGAAGCACCAGAGTCCAAATACCAATCAGGAGTGGAATCAGAAATCTGACATGAGTGATTAAAGGTCTGAGCAAGATTGACAGAAGAAGCAGCATTCCGAGCATATTAATGACCAATATAAATAAGGATACAATTACAACAATAATGACCAAGAATTAATGACCAATAATGACCAAGATCTAATCTATTAATTACATATTAATGACCAATAATGACCAAGATCTAATCTATTAATTACATATTAATTATCCTTAATATATAAATTAATTATCCTTAATAATATATATTCTTTCTAAATTTATATATTGTCAAAATGGTGACTGTACCGTAATTAGTAAATATTTAAACAAGTGAATTTGTAGTCAAAATATTGAAACTCGAAGAAATCGGACTCTTTCAACACTACAGCTAGACTCGTTCAACATGTCTTCCTATTTTTATTCACAAAAAACTTGGCAAGGTCTTGTATGCACCGAGTGTACAAATACATTTATAGTGATTTTAGAAGCGTGCAACTTGTTATGTTGAAAAGTGTAATTTATTTACACGTAAAAGTGCAAATGTTAATATGTGAACATAGTTGCATGCGTCTGTTTGGAATAGTTGCATGTTTTTTTTGTTTTGTATAGTTGCACGCTTCTAAAATGCAATATGAGTATGAGTCGGTGCACCGGTGCACATATGAGACCCACTCCAAAAACTTTCTTCCATTAACTCAAGTTCACGTGAACTCTCTTCCTTAAAGTATCACTGTCTAATATACATAGTATCAATATATATATAATGCAAAGTGTCATTATTTAGCATTTTTGAGAAAAACAACCCATAAAAATAAATATATTTTAAATGATAATACGTTAAAATATGACATGTGAAAAGATGATACTTTTATACAGAAAATTGCAAATATGAAATATACTTTAATTTTATCAGGTGAAAGAATCTTATAATAAGAACGTAACTTCTTCTTTTTTCAATTTAATATGACAATAACTCATATGAGACGGTCTTATAAATGAGACGTGGTATAACCTAACACAAATCACATATGTACATCTCTTCAAAAGTATTAAAGCGTCAATACGCAATTTATACCCCATCTCACCGTGAAACCGTCTCATATAAGTGTGTCTCGTTTATTGTATATGTGTTCATGAATCATGATATGTGTTGTTAGAGTTGATTGGAGTATAAAAAGCGACATATATATTTATAAAAATGGCAAGCAATAAGAGGAGGACCGGACAAGTCGATCTTGTATGCATATGCAATTGAAATACATTTTCAGATAATATTAATTAGTTGTTTTAGTAAAGGTATTATTTAGTATTACTTATTTTCGAACAATATACTAATGTTTTTTCACAGAGAAGTCTTAATTGAGTATATATATTTGTATCGTACATTTGGTATAAAAGAGACTTGCTCTTTAAATAGAGGATGTTGTATTTCGCATTTATAATATATGTAGTCTTTTCTTCTTTATAACGTTAAATTTTAACATTTGAGTTGCTAAAAAATACAAAATTCGATTACTGGTGTTTCACTTTTCGTATTACATTGGTGTTTTATTCTTCTGAATTTTTAACACATGGATCCAGGGTATGGTGGTTCTTTGGATATTTTTTATTATTCAACGTGTCATCCATCTATATTATGGAATACAAAATGCAACACCAATTATGGAATAGGTGATCTCATTCCCTAATATAATTTTATTATAAAGAAAAGAGTTGAACTTTTTTTAATGGAATTTTTTGTTCTTATATAAAAAAAAAAGTAGAACTTTCAAAATATAGTACGTACGTATGAGTTTAAAGTGTTATTAATTAATTAATTGATAAAGTGTTTAAAGTCGTTATGACCTTTATCTGCGTTTACTATTTTTAAAGACGTTTAAACTGGTTGGTATAAATTATAAGCCCACACGGTCACGCGGTCTCTAGGTCGTCTTCTCCATGCATGAATTAGTCTGCAATTCTAATACATTTCAATCTTATATATATATATATCACTACATAACACCACATAAAATACCCAAGTTTTTCACACATTACTACACACACCAACACAATTTATTTTTTCTCTATAAATCTTCCTAGAAACCACGTTGATATCACCACCAAATTTCACGTAAAAATACCTGGAAAAGAAAAATTGTGAGATTCTCAAAGTCTATAAATGCCCTATCATTTGTGTTAAAATATAGACCACCACAAAATATCTAGTGATACTTTGATAAATTTGAGTGGAATATTATATTAAGATTGAAGATCGAAGATGAGTTCCAACAACGGAAGTGTTTTCCCTAAAATAAGGGTACCTGTTTCAACTATGATGGGAAAGAAAATTGCACAAGTTGGAAAGAAGGCCGTCAAATCTGTTGTTAAAGTCGTCAAGAAAAACAATTAAGGATTATTGTATCTTATGATTAATTCATTATGTTAATTTTAAAATGATAGAAATAGTGTTATTATAGCTTCTCTAGAAAAATGTCTTTAATAACTATGTTGTTTCTGTTATTAAAAACTTTTATCTAGAGAAGCTGTAATGACAGGATTTCTGTGATTATGGATTGGTTTTCTTGTAATTTGATGTATCTATTTCGATTTAGTGTAAGCTCACTTAATTAATTTCATATATTGTAGATTTAATTTGTGTGTTCAGCTATAGCTCATGTAATACTTGATCATGATTAATTAGAGTGTGTATTAACAGATGATGTTGTAAGATTGATATCTCTTGAAATACAAAAGAGATGCGTTTATTATGACTTTTTATTAGAGGAATTGTTACTTCGACTTATATTTAGCTCTTATATAATCAGTAATATTATCATTTCCGGATTTATTTTAGCTATATGTATCAATTTTCCTCATATATGATGGAAAAAAAACATCGATGATTGATTAATTGATCTATAACGATTAACAACTTAATTCCTAGGTCAATTAAATACAAATAGTAGCAAATTTCAGAAGGTTTAATTCTTAATTATTTTTTTTAAAAAAAACAAGGCTCACAACGCAGCTTAAGATACTCCAGGAATTTTTAATGTTAACATGGCCGAGAAAATGCTTTAATCTAATGTCTTAGATACATGAGTTATAACCCCCTTTTTTTTTTTTTTTACTAGAATGGGATATTTAAGCATCAAACATATATAATTGATTATATTATTCATGATCAATACATACATATGTTCGAAAAATCAGGTTAGAATAAAAACCGTGCAGCGTTGAAAGTTTATATGTGTGGATTTATGTTTTGTGTATTTAATTTATGCAATATCTGGGAAATAAAATGGAGGGATACCAATAATTTCATCAAGGTTCTGAGCTACTTTTACATATATGTTAATTAACTTACATTTTGGGGTATATATACTTAATATTATTAAAACACACTGTAATCAGAATGATATATAATAGACATCTTTCTATTTCTTTAAGAAATTAAGAATGAAATACAAATATATCTATCAAAGTCGCTTCTACTATATCAAGCTTTCATCTTAGATTTAGCTTATTTCAGCTGTTTAGTGTCTTGAAATTTCCACATATCCATATTGTGAGATGATGCTACATGAAACTTACAATAAAATAAAATATTTTGTACGTAATTAAGAATAACAAAAATTAATCACGGTATTTATTCTTATTGGACAGTATATATAAATCCGTTGGAAATGCATGCATAACAAAAATCATTTTTGTTGCGGAGAATATTTTTCTTGAAAATCAAGGACTAATGCGCATTTCTTCCTGGAAATTACGTTGAATTAATTTGCAGGAAATAAATAAATGGTGGTATTTTGTCTTGTTGGTCTTTCTACGTAATATATATGCATGTGTGAGCTCATACCTTGTCAAATTAATTAAACATAGGAATGCTGCCAGTAATTGGAAGAATTTGTTTAGGTAATTATTAAGTATGACAAAAATTCATATGAGTCGATCTCATACATAAGACGAAGTACAAATTATCATAAATTAATACACCTTTTTTTTCCAAAATGTTAAAGCGTCAATGTCCAAATTATGTCCCATCTCACCGTGAGACCGTTTAAACGCAAAAGATGTCTCATTAAATATATGTTAGGGATGCAGTTAACACATAAGTACTCCTTTACTCCTTAAATTTAAGGTCTAGTTGGGGTCACAACATGGAATTTTAGAGACCTTTTATTTAAAAAAAAAAACACAATCATAGAACTTTTAGAGACTCTTTATTAATTTATTACAAATAATGGATTTATTTATAGTGAATATTCCATCTCTTATCATACATGTCTTGTAGGGTTCGATTACCCTGTTCCACCTTTCGTATTCAATTAGTGTTTCATCCTTTTAGATTTTTAACATACGGACCCAAAATATGGTGGTTCATTAAATATTTTTTATTATTCTACGTGTCATCCTTCCATATTATGAAATACGAAATTGAACACAAATTATGAAACGGGTGATCTCATTCCAAAATCCCATTTTGTATTATAACTTGAGATGTAACCATAACCATACACCTTATGAGTTATTATAATTAATTAACACACAAAAAAAAAGGAAAAAAGAAGATATTCTCAAGTCAACTATTTAAAAAATAATTGTTGCCCAATAAGCAAACTTTTATATATCTTAAGTGTTTTTCTCGTACTATTGCCTTAATTTTCTTCCTCGCCGTGTACGAATTGGTCGGAACAGAGTCACACACACACGAGTTGAATCGGTCGTAAAATGAAATTTCATAGAATTAATTTACAAATAAATATAATCAAACGACCCAACATGCATACGTGTATATATATCCTCTAAAACTTGATAATTAAACATGCAGAAAGGAAGAACACAACACAACTACACACAAAACCCATTTCAATTTCCTCAAAAAAATCAAACTTACATATTTAGAAATTCATCAGCAATCAAACCCTTTTTTCCTTGAAATCACATAGAAATTAGGACCCGAAATTCAATTAACGTAACACATAGTCTTCAAGCTCTAATAAATCTCTATAAATACCAGCCCTACTTATTTCAAAAAATATACAAACAAACAACGCAAATAAAGGAGAAATTATTAGAATCTTTTCGATATATTAATTTTCGAAGATGAGTTCGAACAAGGCGGGAAGTGTTATTCCGAAAGAACGACCACATGTTTCGACAATGGTTGGGAAGAAAATCGCGGGGGCTAGTGAGAAAGCTGTCAAGACGGTTGCGAATGCTGTCAAGAATCACAATAATAAAGGAAAAGTTAACCCTTCTAACTAGTTTATATATATGTTCTTAATTTTAAGTGCAATATATGTTTCTAATTAATGGTTATGTATTTGTTGCACGTACGTACTTTTGTTGTTGTTGTTGGACTTTACAGTTTACACATTAATGTTGCAGGAGATTTTAGTATATAATGTGTACGTTGGACATTCATTTGTAAGATTTGTTTTGTAACCAATTAATTAATGAAAGTTGTTTTTTTTTTTTTATTGCAACTTTATTTTTTTGTATCCTATGTTTTGTTTTGTAACCAAAAGAGGTGCTAGCTTGTTGTAACTTTATTGCATCCTCAGTTAGAAAACAAATTCTTTATGTAAACTAGTTTTTCTTTTTTTCTTTTTTTTTCTTGCAATTGATTTGCATTTTGTGTGTTTTTTAAACAGTACTCCGTATTAGTTATTTCGTGCAATTAAAATGAACTACAGAGGACGCCTACGTAGATCCATAGAATATATGCATGGGATGGGAGTTTGTTTTTTTAAATTTCAAATAAATGATTATTGTAAAGAATGAGATTAAATCATAAGAGAAGAGAATTGTTTTCACCGTGAATTTGGTGATGTCCGGTTCCACTATTTATAATGAAAGTTTACAACAGATTTACATCAATCTTGGTATAACAAACTTACGTAAATACAGGAGAAAAGATCACAACAAATCTATACACGATTTACATCAATTTAATTCGATCTTATCTAATTAAGGGATATCCATAGAATATTCCCTATTAATTCTCCATTGTATAAGAAACTGACTATATATAAGTGCTTTATAATTCAAGAGAAGATAATACATGCTTATGAGAGAATTCTGTCTCATCTAAAAGCTCGAACAGAGAGAGGGTTTAATAATCTATTTACTTAATTTCCCTCTCAACACTCCTCACTAGTGGGCGAATCATTGTCTCGCTCTCGGAGAGGAGGAGGCCCAACAGTGGACAATTTAAATGGGTGGATTGTTTCACGGGGGAATCGAACCCACAACCCGGCTCGATACCATGAGAGAATTCCTTCTCATATAAAAGCTCGAAACAGTAGTGAGGGTGGGAATAATCTATTTACTTAATTTCCCTCAACAATAATCATAAATAATAATGATAAAGAGGTTGTGTTCTAATATTTTTTTTGGATCTGAGAAGTTTCTAACATCATGATTCATATATATGTTAATTTGGGTTCGTTATGCATGCAGCTCAATTTCCTACATAAATGACTTGTTAATTCTTTATACTAACGAGTAATTTGCGCTGAAGTCGAATTAAGAAAATTATATAAATATATATGTCATTAATCTTTAGAGAATGGATTAGCTATCCTTTCAACTTTTGTAGCCTTTGACTGGCTATGTATTTTGGTGTTATATTAATTAATACAGTAGTTAATTAAAGAGTCTCTAAAGTTTATGTATGCAGCTACCATTTACTCTCATTCATTTAAGTTTTTTCATCAATGCACCGTCGAGCCTATAACGAGAGTAGACACATTCGTTACTGTTATTCTTTCATTTAATAAGTTCGTTTTTTAGCCCTCCAGACTCGGCGATTTTGTCTTTTATGTTCTTTCTTTAAATTATTATATTCATGAAAGAATTTCATCTCATACATCTTAAATACTTAATACGTACTTAATTAATTGTTCCCATTATATCGAGGAACACAAACACTTGTTCGTAAATAGACTATAATTTGGAACAACCTATAAATGAAATGTACACTATCTTTGACATAGAAATTAGGGAGTATAAATATTTACAAACAATTATATAAACAAACATCTAAATAATATTGTTGAAATTGGCGTAGCTGGCAAAAGGTGCCAAGAAAAAGATATTACTCCAATTGAATTCCAATTCAAAGAAATCATTGAAGAAGTGAAGAATGACAAATATACTCAATCTTATAACAAAAAAATGTTTAGAAATATATTCTTTTTATATTTTTCATCCGAAAATACCCTCCATCTATCACTGCCCTATCCATTTATATACATACACACATATATATATATATATATATAAATTTATAAGTATCATGTGTTAATCAAATATTACATGTAAATGGATGTTATAACATTTAAATTTTAACATTAAGAATATGGGGTCGATAAAATTAAATTATTAGGTTTAATAAAAATCATTATTAGATAATTGATCCACATGGTTAAATTTATTTATTACTATTTTTACATGTCGAAAATAATTGATCATTTATTTTATTTTTAATTTAGCTTTTAGTTATTGTTTATTTATTACTATTTTAATATGATATAATTATTTATTTATTTAGTCTATTGATGCAATATATTAAATTTTATTATAATAAGTTGTTTAATATTTTTTAATCTAATTTAAAAAATTAAGATATAACAAAAATAAATAAAAATAGATATATCTAATAAAATTAAATAAAAGAGAAATAGTGTATTATTTAATTAAGTCTTAAAGAAATAAGGATGTGGACGTATATATATATTTTTTTCTAATAAAGGCATATAAATATTTTTACTAAAAAAATGAGTAGATATTTTTTTTTATATAAAATAAATAGATATCTTTAATTTTCAATAAAAGTGGGTATATCTCTTTTTTTTTCCATTCAAGAATATATAAAGGTGCAGGTTATTAATACCGCCATCTTTAGGAAAAGACACCCCTTGTTTTTTTTCCTCAGTAAAACAGATAGAAAATTACAATATTGCCCTTTTCAATTTCAGGGGATTTGTTCATTCAAATACCACTATAATATTTTGACGAACTGTCACCGAGACACAGTCGAATCAACACTGAGTCACAGTCAGCCTCGCACCGAGTCGCCGCCGAGTCACCCACATGAGATTTATTTTTAGATATGTTAGTAAAAAATCTAACAAACAATTATTCCATATTTTTTTCGAGAAAACCAAAAAATCAAGGAAAAAAGGCAAAATTCAATTATCATATTTGTTCGAATCCTTTTTCAAGAAAAAATAAATGTTTTGGAACCATAATAGTAAAAAGCTATTGATCGACAATAAATATCGAAAAAAAACCATAATTTTCATAAATAATTTTTGGAAAGAAACAAAATAGTCGAATAAAATTTGAATATGAAGACTGAAAATGCCCCAAAATTTATTCAAACACCACAGAAAATTTTCGAATTTTATCTAAAAAAGGATTTGTTCAAATAAAGAAGAAGAGGCGTGGAGAAATTAAAAAAAAAACCTGAGTAAGACGGCGGCGGCGGCGGTGGCCGTGACTGGTCGCTGGCGTAGGCGGCCTGCATCGGGACCTTGTTTGCGGGACCGGTGTCAGTGGTTGGGGCTGGGAAAGACGGTGTCAGTTGGGGTTGGGTTGATTGGCTGGTTTTTTTTTTTTGCAAGGGGTGGGGGCGGGCGGTGGTGAGAGAAGAAAGAAGAAAGGCCGCACGACGGAGAAGAAAGGGGAGGAGAGAGGAAAAAGTAGGTTTACTGAGAAGGGGGTAAATATGGTTTTTCAGAGGGAGGTGTAGTAATCTCGAGGAGGTGTTCTGATCCGGTGGTGCATTTCCTAAAGATGGCAGTGCAAATAACCTAGGCCATATATAAAAGAACTTCAGGCCCAAGCCCACTGAGATTTCGGCCCACACAACCTGAGCAAAATCTGCAAACACGCTTTCCAACACCTAACAAACAAACGGATAAAGGGAATTCTACATCATTTAAACAATTCCACAGTCACATACTCAATCCTTCAGTACCGCAGAGAACTGGACAAATAAATAGCAGTAGGAAACCTCATCGTGAGTATATAAATGTAAAACTCCATTTTCCAACAGTTAAATTACTCTGGTAGAACCTGGTTAGCTATGGAGTTTGAGGTGAGAGTAGTGGGGGGAATTGAAAGCTGCTTCGTCTCTCTTCCTCTCTCTCTCATCCAATCCCTTCAGTCCGGTTACCTCCCTCCAATTCTCGCGCTCGAGCTCCGTTCTGACGAACTCCACTGCCACGTGGCCTGGTGCGGCTCCGCCTCTTCTTCCCCTTCTTCAATTGAGGTATTAAAATGACCAAGTACTGTATTCAGTGTCCAGAGATTACAATTGTTTTGTTTTATTGTTAATTTCCTTAAGTGTTTTGGTGGTAAAATTCTAGATTGCTCGTCAGTATGCGGATTGCATTGGATTGAGTGATCGGACGGTGGTTAAAGTGCGCGTGGTGAGCAATTTGCCCAAGGCTACGCTGGTGACAATTGAGCCGCTTACAGAGGATGATTGGGAGATTTTGGAGCTTAATTCTGAGCTTGCCGAAAGTGCTATTCTGAAGCAGGTGACGTGATATGATTCAGTGGTTGCTATTTTGTGTTTTGAGTTTTTTATGTATTGTGGCTTCAGTTTTAGCGAGGTTTGAGATGATATTTAGAATTAGGATATTGGATCCAAGTTTTGGTTTATTTTCAGGGTTTATGTGTGTTGGTATTCACGATAATGCATGATTTGGGAAATTTTTGCATGAGCATTGAGAAGTTGGGAATTCCTTTAGGGTGGGTGTGATATGTTATTTTAGGGAAAGTTTGATGGTTGTATTAGGTGTTTCATGTTTGAGTTCTTATAACTCATATGTGCTGCACGAGGTTGGAATTGTCCATTTAACAAATGAAGTTCCCGTTGTGGTTGCATGGACAAACTGTTGTTACATTTCTTGTCATGTCAACCTTTCCCCAGAAACCAGTAGGTAACGCCGTACTTTATTTTTGAAATCCTTGAAAGTCATATGCCTAATAGATTATCTAATCTGTCATTTAACACTTGTTATGCTGCCCAACTATGACGGAAATATTTGTTGTTTCATATTATTAGTTATTATATATGCCATCTAATGTGATCTTGCTTTTCCACAAGAATCTCGGTTAGTTAACTACTGGCGAGCAGAAAAATATTTTCTTATGCCCATTGTTTGACTTGTGAGATTTTTTTGCCAGTCCAACTTGTGCCTGGAACTGAAGTTGCAGTAGCTCCAAAGTTTAATAAAAGTTCATCCACAAAATCCCTAGAGGATCATACAATTGCAAAAGCACAACTGCGTGTCCAAGATTCAGACAATAGATTTATATATAATTTTGAGGAGAATGGCCTTAAAATGGATGTGGCCTTCACCTCTGGTGTTTTCATCCATCCAGAAACAGCTAAAAAATATTCATTCAGTTCTCTTCAGTTAGTGGTAATATCCCCGCGATCAATATCAAAAGAGACCAAGGTAAAGGGGCATTCAAATAGCAAAGCAAGTGAAAAAGAAACCAAAAATGGTAATCTAAGCTGATAAGAGGGATTGCCATCAAGTCGTTGTTCATATATTGTTATCTGATTCAGTTGCAATAGGACACATAATGCTAGCTCAGTCTCTTCGTCTCTATTTGGGAGCAGATCAACACTGTGTAAGTTAATTCTTCTAAGAGTAAATAACATTTCTGCACTGATGAATTTGGATCTATCACCACCCAAGATCTCTGTTTTCATCCTTATTTTGTTATATTTGAAACTCTGGAATCCAAATTCTTGTTTGTTCTTGGCTTATATTTAGGTATGTGGAATTCATTTGCCTGTTCTTTTTCAGGGATACATATGAAAAATTGTAACGTTACTCCAATGGAAGACATTCCTATAGTTTCAGTTTCACCTTATCATTTCAAGATGGTTGAGAAGAACGAGTTAATGGAGAACAACAGTCTAGAAGTTGTGAGCAACAACAAGAATCATAAACGAAGAGATGCACTTGGAAAAATTAGCTCGAATGCCGAAATGGGTATTAGTGATTGGTCCATGCATGAAAAAGATTATTGCAGGTCTTTTCGTCTGGACCTTCCCATGATGGGCCTGAAAAAAAACAACAATTAAGAATGGACATAAAAGTGGTTTATCGTCTCTCTTACACGTGTGGTGTCTAGCTCAGCTTGATACTTTTGTTACAAATTCAGCAGAAGATGTAGGTTCATTGGTCATAGGAAGCAAAGTTTTACTTCATTTAAGAGTCAAAATTTCCAAATTGCCCAGACATGGGAAGACACAAACATCTAGCCACAAATCTCCCACAAACAGAAACCAAGTTGAAGAAGCACTTGTTGATGTCCTTTATATGTTGTCACTTTCAGAGGAGTCTTTGCATGAAGATATTAAGGCCTATGAACTTGTATTTGACAAAGGCAACAGGGACAATTATACTTCAAGAAGTTTAGAACAGTTGTTAGGAAAGCTGCAGTTGGGTGATATTTTATTTTCTCGTGTAGCCTATGAAACACCCCCTGACAATGTCCTAAGCACTAAAATTTCTTCATTGGATTGGATGGGTACAACCCCGCTTGATGTAAATCACAGTAGGTATTCTTCTCTCACCTAATTTTCTTTTTGTTTTATGACTGGGATTGATTTATTACTTTATGTTAGAAACTAATTACATGTGGAAATAGCATTTTTTTCTGGAGGCGGAATTTTTAGCTTATGGTTGGTTTGACAGCCTTGGAGCAATTTCCTAGTAGGAAACCATTATTCCAAAAAAAAAAAAAAAAAATAAAATAAACATATAAAGACTAGTTTAGCATATCCTAGTGCTGAAATCAGAAGTTCCTGTGGGACTCTGTAATTAATTAGGCAGTGGGGTCATATTTGCAGTTTTGTAGCCTAATTAGCCAAGACATACAGTCATGGTGATAGATATGAGGTTGCTTCAAGCCACTAAACTCCCCTTGAAATATCAAAGCTGGTTTCTAGCAGCAGACATGTTAAGCTATATCAACAGAAGGATTATGGCTACTTCCTATTTTGAATTTGGCTCAAATAGAACAGAGTCGACCTACAGATCATGGCTTGGACACCATTATAATTGTTGGCATTGATATACGCTGAACATTTTATTCTAACTCAGTAATTGACATGCAGGGTTGACAGCTTTGTTATCTCCTACATCTGGAATGTTCTTCAGTAACTATAATCTTCCGATGCCTGGGCATATTTTAATCTGTGGACCTGCAGTAAGTCTCTCCAGAAGTAACTGATATGTTTCATGTGTTGCAATGTGAAAGGCAAAAACGTCTTTTTACCTTTTTTTTTTATCTCCTTTAAGAAAGGTCCGAAGGAATTATGTTCACTCACACACACACACTCTTGCACGCATATGGGGATGCGAAGGTTCAGTCCTGAGTTATGAGGTTGTAACTTTAACAGGTTACTGGGTAAGAGGATAAGGGCAAGAAAAATATAGACGTCGGTGATAGATTTATGAAAATGATCACTATGAGGCTCAGTTAGTTACTTAGTTATGCTTGATCATTAGCAATTGTGTTTTGCAGGGCTCTGGAAAAACATTGTTGGCTAAAGTTTCTGCAAAAATATGTTGAAGGTTATAAAGATATTTTGCACGTGTAAGATATTTCTGTTTTAGTTATCCAATACCTATCATAACTCCGTACTTGTAATGTGGTTGAGAGTTTAACAAATATTACTCGTTCTTTACGATTTTTGTAGCATCTCCTCTTCAATTACTACATGAGTTCTATTGATTAGTTAGTGTGAAATATTCGCTCATACAAAGTTTCCATTTTGCAGTGTTTTTGTATCTTGTTCTAGACTCACTTTGGAGAAGCCTTCTGCTATTCGTCAAGTGCTTTCCAGCCACATCTCTGAGGCATTAGATCATGCACCCTCTGTCGTGATCTTGGATGATCTTGATAACCTCGTAGCATCTTCCTCAGATTTGGATGGATCTCAACCGTCATCATCTTCTGCAGCACTCATTCAGTTCATTGCTGATATACTAGATGAATATGAGGCAAGACTTTGGTGTTACCCTCTTCTTTTTTTTTGTACGAATCTGTTGGTTCATGATGATGCTTTCTAATACTTGAGGAGAAAGGCCTCACCATCACATGCATGTGCCTAGACACAAGGGGTAATCACTCTGAACTATTAGATAATCAAATGAAAGTACACGAAGATATAAGATAACTAAGGAGTACTGCCCTTTGCAAATATTTAAATATAAAGTTTGTTAAACCAAAATATTGTTATTAAGTTTAACGATCACACATACACATATTTCTTTGAGCATAGCAATTCCTACCGATGGATGTACAATATAATTCCAGCTGTTATCCTTTTTTTTCCTGGTAAAAATTGATGGTTTTCATGTTATGATGCTTTAGGAAAAACAAAGGAGTTCGTGTGGGATTGGCCCCATCGCGCTCATTGCTACTGCACAATCCCTGACTAGTTTTCCGCAGAGCTTGAGCTGTTCTGGACGATTCGACTTTCATGTCAATCTGCCTGCACCTGCTGCTGCTGAACGTTCGGCCATGTTGAAACACGAGATCCAGAAACGTTCCTTGCAATGTTCTGATGATCTCTTGTCAGATATAGCATCAAAATGTGATGGATATGATGCTTATGACCTGGTATGTGATTCATGAATGAATGAAGCTCAACTGATATCTATATAATGAGGGTTTGATTCTTTTTGATAAATCTATGTACTTATGTGCAATCTACTACTTCAGGAAATACTGGTCGACAGATCTGTGCATGCTGCCATCGGTCGCTCATTGTCTGCCGGTTCTACAGAAAACGAGGAACCTACTTTGGTTAGGGATGACTTTGTGCAAGCAATGCAAAATTTCCTCCCGGTGGCCATGCGTGATATCACTAAACCAGCGAAAGAAGGCGGTCGATCTGGTTGGGAAGATGTTGGAGGTCTTAATGATATTCGGAATTCAATTGAAGAGGTGAAATCTTCTCTACTCTTCTTCAATATTATATCTCATGTACTGTATAACACTAGTTTCTGTCACAACCTATATGTTGTTTCTTCCTTAGTGATCAATGGTCTTGAAAACTTAGATTGTACAAGAAACAGAGAAATTTTTTCAGTAGTAAAACAAAATAATTCTTGTTTGTCTCAAGTAATGTTGTGTCATGGTCAATTTTCATAGGTGCTTCAGGTTGAATGTTTGCTTTTGAAGATTTAGTATACAACAAAACTGAGTGCATTTCTGAAGAAGATTTTTAATTAAAGATAGTAGTGCGTTTGAAGATTTTTTGTTTGCTTTCATTCATGACTTTGGGGTCAGTTTCCATGGCTAGCTTCGGTTCGGAATGTTTGCTTTTGATGATCTAGAACTTGAGCACTGTCTATAAGAAAACTAAGATTTTCAGTTAGTAGTATAGGAAGAAGGCATTTATGTTTGGAGAAAATTAAAAGTTGTGACCCTGCTATAAAATTTTGAATGTCACCCTGTTGTTATTTGTTGTGTTGCAGAGAGCTGATGTTAATACCATCTTTTAGTCATAATATTCTTTCAAATGAATTATATCTTCTTAAATTTTGATTGCTTCCTTATCTCAGTGAATTAGTATATTTCAACTTCCATGCATTATTTTAATTTCCATGCCGGATCTGTTTCTGCAAAATACTTAATATATTCATATTAGATGATTGAGCTACCTTCAAAGTTTCCCAACATCTTTGCTCAAGCTCCACTGAGATTGCGGTCCAATATTCTGTTATATGGACCCCCTGGTTGTGGGAAAACGCATATTGTTGGTGCAGCTGCTGCAGCTTGTTCATTACGCTTCATCTCAGTGAAAGGGCCTGAGTTGCTTAATAAATATATTGGTGCTTCTGAACAAGCTGTAAGATTTAGTTTTCATTTATCTACTTTTAGAGATTAGAGATCTTCTATCAGGTGATGCACGGGCAACAGACTAACATGAATGAAGTATTTCAGGTTCGGGATATCTTCTCAAAAGCAGGTGCAGCAGCTCCATGCATTCTCTTTTTTGATGAATTTGATTCTATTGCTCCTAAGAGAGGCCATGACAATACTGGAGTTACTGATAGAGTTGTCAATCAGGTTATATTTCTTATTCTCCTGTCCAACTTAATATTTTATTTCATTATCCTTTTCTAGTCTTAATTATATTTACCTTCATCACTTCCATTCCAGTTTTTGACAGAACTAGATGGTGTTGAAGTCTTGACGGGTGTATTTGTTTTTGCTGCAACAAGGTAAGTTCTGCTCTCTGGAAGCTAGATATATATATTTACTGATGAGATGAACCTTCTTTAGATATTCTACTTCCACGCAAAATGGAATCACTTTGTTTTCTGGAGTTCTGTTGCATTTTTTTCTGTAGATTGAATTTTCTTAAAAGTCACGGAAATAGCCTATTTCTTAGTGACCTTTCCTTTTTTCATGTTTTCTAACACTTGTCCACTGAAAATCAGTCGACCAGATTTGCTTGATGCTGCACTTTTAAGGCCTGGTAGGCTGGACAGACTTTTATTTTGCAATTTTCCTTCTCTTCAGGAAAGGCTGGATATTCTTAAGGTCCTTTCGAGAAAGGTTTGTGCCTATACCTGCAATGCTAAACAGTTAATTCTTAGTTTTGGTAATTTATTCCATTGAGGTGGAATATTTTAGATAGTTGTAGCATGCTTGCTCTCTCATATATTCGTCTTCCTTACTCCTTACTCCTTACTCCTTACTCTTTGACTCATAATTAATTTTTGTCTTACTTTATTTGCATTGTTTTATCATCCATTATGGAAACAACATATGAAATAAGAGGGAGTGTTATATGAGACGGTCTCATACATGAGGTGGAGCTCCAATTTAGTATTTGGGTATACGTACATTTGAAACGTGATTAGAATGGGGCTCCATGAGTTATGGGTCATATAACATGGTAAATGGGATCCATCTCATGTATGAGACCACCATGTACAAGTTTTTGTCATAAAACAATATGATGGTCATTTTGATTGCCCTTCCAGTTTTAATGATTAATGGAACTATAATCCATCTGTTCCTTCCTTGCGTTCTATTTGCTATGGCTGAGTTGATGTGTGTTCTTTCTCTCCTTTCAAACAATTACACCGGCCCTTTGAGTGGTAACGAGGTTACTGCAAACAACAGTCATTTTGAATCTCTGCATCAACTATAATTTCTCATAGTTTGTGTGTGCAATTTCTATACTTATTTAGATCACTATTTATTTTACATATTTTAGATTGCACAATATATTATAGAACTTTTGCTCCTCTTAGCTCTGCAACTTTAAACTAAAAGTGGATAGTTATTGAATGAACTTCCTCCAATTGTCATTTTTAACGTTCGAACCAAAGTAGCCCACGTTTTCTTGATTAACCTAGTTTGATTGTTCCTACTGCAGTTACCAATGGACAGTGATGTTGACTTGGAAATCATAGCTCAAATGACTGAAGGCTTTAGTGGGGCCGACCTTCAAGCGCTTCTTTCTGATGCACAACTGGAAGCAGTTCATGAGCTTTTGGACAACAGCGATGGCAGCTCAACTGGAAAGAAGCCCGTAATCACCAATTCTCTCTTGAAATCCGTTGCATCTAAAGCCAAGTCATCAGTTTCTGAAGCTGAGAAGCGACGATTATATGATATTTACAGCCAGTTTCTCTATTCAAAACGTTCAGCTGCTGCTCAGGTCTCTCTCTCTCTACTATCTATCTATATATCTATCCATCTCATGCATAACTGAGTATATCGTGGTAGGTCGTATTATCTCTTATATTCTTGTATTTACCTGCAGTCAAGAGATGCGAAAGGCAAACGAGCAACCTTAGCTTAAATGACAGAAATCATATAGCATTAGTTTGCCAGATGTTATGGTTGATTTTTTTGGTTTCGCGGCGTGGTAAATTAGATGGGGAGACTTCTGCGGATAGATGAAAATGTGCTACCAAGAATCTGATACCCTCAACCAAGATGGAGAAGTTTTACCAAATAAAATCGAGTTTAAACGTAATTTAATGTACTTTATTATTGATCCATATGCCAATGTAAAATTTTACATTGATTGTCAAAGGAAGTAACCCTTTCGGGGCTTGTAACATGGAGTTCTTTTATTATGTAATGTGATGTTCTCTAAGTAAAGCCATGAATAAATGTTCAACATACTTATTTCGAAGAAATGCAAATAGGATTAAATTTACTATTTAATTGGTTGAGTTTATCAGAAGATTGAGTTTTACACTCATTAACATACTTATGGTTTGAACTCTTGCTGTGGTCAGAATACCTTTTGGTTTTATGAACATTTCGAACATGATGGTTTTTCTTAATTTCCGCCTATGTGATCAACTCCATGGGCATAATTTATGGATTCTCAGGTGATTTATTTTTAAAAAGCGTCTTAATTTATTGTTCATAGGCAAGTCACAAGCACACACCGTGTTCGGAAATTAAGTGTTTTTGGGTGAAATATCAAACTTATTCCTAGAAGCTATTTGTCTTTTTCTTTTTTCTTTGTTACTTGTGATCAGAACACTTTGATTTCATGAAGATGTAAACATGATAATTTCCTTATTTTCCACCTATGTGATCTTCTCCATGTCCATAATTTAATCTAGAAAACTTGAAACTACTTTAGAATAAGCGACTTGTTTGTAGGGGTACTCTTACGTCCATGAACCATGGTTACGGGTTATGATGTAATGACATATTTAATGAACAGACAAAAACTTGTATAGACCTGGTTCATGATATGAACCCTGGTCAAACCTGATCCATATATTATAAATGGGTCAAATATATACCATTTGAGCCATTCTTTTTTGCGCTTATTTTCTTCTCTTCTCTCCTAGCGTTTGAAATTACTCCCAACATGCCAAACTACTCTGCGACTCGTGGGCGACTCACAACGCAACGGCGTATCTACAATGCGACAAAACTCTTCGATCGATGGAACACGCGTGACGATTCCGGTTTTTTTTTTTTTGTTCGTCAGTAAGCATAGTGATTTGGGGTTTTGTGACGCGATTAATCACAATGCAATAATAGCATTAGTTCTAAGAATTGATTTCTTGCGATTTGGGGTTTTTGTTGTTTGGGATTTGAAGGAGATAAGAAAGTTACTGAGGCCAATTTTACTAAATAGTAGTGATAATGTTTATTTAAATAATAGTGATAGTTTTATAGTATATCAGTGAGAGTTTTATAGTGTAACAGTGATAGTTTTATAGAATATAGTTATAGAATAACAGTAATAGTTTTACAGCATAACAGTGAGAGTTTTATAAAATAACAGTGATAGTTTTATATCATAACAATGAGTTTTATAGCATATTAGTGAGAGTTTTATAGCATAACAGTGGGAGTTTTATAGTCTAAGAGTGAGAGTTTTATAGAATAACATTGATAGTTTTATAGCATAAGAGTGATAGTTTTATAGCATAACAGTGAGTTTTTTAAAATAACAGTGATAGTTTTATAGCATAACAGTGAAAGTTTTATGGAATGAGCAGCGCGCGGAATGAGAGTGGGGCGAAAATTCAGGGTCAACACATCCCTCAAAATGAATTATATTGAATTGGAATTTATAGTGTGAACCTGGTTCACAGGAGTGTTACTCTAATGAACATTACGTTTGTACAAAATTCAAGCATGACTCTCGTCGACACTTATCTTGAAAACGTTTTACTTAATTCATGAGATTCGTTAAGAGAAAAACTATAATCACATTGTGAATATTAAGTTCTTAAACAAATCAAACTTTATGCAAGTTTTTTGGACCCCAATTTAAGATCAGTTCGTTTAATTAAATGAAATTTGACAAAAAAACAAAAAAAAAGCCTCTAATAACTTGATGAATATTAGGTTTGTAAAGTAAATGATACAAGCCTGGTGAGATCCATTTGAGAAAATAAGGAAGGGCTTAATGTAGCCTTCAACCAATATGTATTTAAAAAGTGTTGAGACTGTCAGACAGCTGCTCGACCATCCTGGCTAGCCGAAGCCAGCCAAGAACGATCCTCTACTGCACCCAGCGGCTCGGAGACCCGAACCGAGAGGCCGTTAATCACGCTCTAGTCGAGCAGCCATGGTTCATCCTCCAGCCATAGTTTCCTGTCTCCTTAGAAATCTAGGATACAGATGTACGAGCCTATAGAACAGATCCTGTTCAAGTAAGGTCGTATCAATTGTACCCACTTTTCATTCTTATATCATTCTCTCTTATTTCGTATGTTTCCGATGTGGGATAATTATGCATAAGAATTATCTCATTATTAGTAATACGCTCATAAATACTCTCTCTCCTTTCCAGAATCTGGTACCTTATCTGCCAATTGGGAATATGAATTGTGCAAGAATTATGCGAATTCGATTTTTGGTACAACATTTCTTGCACAATTCGTACCACAAAGTGTGATGATATTTTAACTTGTCTGTAATTTAAGCGGAAAAATTGCATGCGTGTAGAAATAGAATAGTTAAGAGCGTAGATCTGAATGCATATGGTATTTGATTGGTGAATCTTAATTTATCATCTAAAGTGAGAATTTGCAGTCATTGATTTTAGGAGTGATTTTTAGCTTCAATTAAAAGCCACTTTTGGTTGAAGGAACTTAATTTAATAAGGTGAGAGATGGGATGTTCCTTGGAATATGCCAACCACATGTTTGATCAAATGCCCCAATCAACCTCTGCTTTTATACATTGTTATTTACTTGATCTAGATTTGTAGCTTAATTAATAAGTATGGTACAGGTAGCACATGTGATGCATTGTTTTTTCTCCTACATTTTTGTGTTATTTCATAGTAATTCCTTGAAAATAAATAAGATATTTTATTTTCTGTTTTACTCGCAAAAATGATAAATTTTGTACGTCTCGTGCATTAGACTGTTTCATATGAGTTTTTGTCATTTTTGTACTAGTATTGTTTTATGTTGTTATGATCTCAAATTTAAATTTAACATTTATGAGACACATTTGCGTGAAAGACGATCTCACGTTGAGCCTAAATATAATTTGAACATTGAAGTTTTAACACTTTGGGAAGAATGGATGTTAATTTGTAATAGGGTAATTTGTAAAGAAACTTGACTAGTAACGAGCTGTTGGGTATTGTTTGACTTTTCATCAAAACCAAAATTAACAGCTTTATAGTAACAAAAACCTGAATTTTGGATTAGCAAAAAGCCTGCATTAGAATGAACGGCTAAAATTAGTGAGATTGAATCTATGAAGTGACAGATTGCCAAAAAAGATTATATTAAGTCATTGTAAACCCACACTCTTCCTAGTTGATGGTAACCCTTTTGAAATAAACCTTTGAATATGGAAGCGACCTAAAATATCTTTATTTTTTACATTTGGTTAAATTAATCCATTTTAAAGATCATATTGTTTTTTTAATATAAAGTAACTTTACGAAAACCACCATCCCATTTTGAAAAGTAGAAATTGACGTTTTCTGAGGTGTCTCACACTTCAAGTGACGAACGAACTTTCATTGCTTATTATTATTTAACATATATATGTGTATATAAATTTTCTTTTAAATGTCATTGCTAGATTTATATAATGGATGTAATCAAATTACGTTGTTTATTAACTATTTGAAATTCGGCTCGAAAACTATTTACTCGAGCTCGCTTAATTAAGCTTTGTAAACAAACTCAAGTTCAATTGTATATAGTCTTCTAGCTTGTGAATAAACTCATACATGAGACTGCTTGTATATAGTTTATGAACTAAATAAATTATATAATGAATAAACTGATTTTAATTTAATATATATGATAAGTATTTAAACATGTAAACATAATTTATTAAATAAAATTGTAAAATTTTAATATATATATATATATATATAATTTTTTAAATACATAAGTTTATTTTATAATTAAATTTAAGATTGATACTATTAAACTTGTTTAAATTCACGTAAGCTCGATTAAGTTCAAAAAAATTGGTGAATATTTAATAATTGACATACGATTGCATGAGACGGTCTCACGATGAGACGAGACATAATTTAGGCAATGACGCTTTAGCACTTTAGGAGAGTGAGTGTTAATTTGTGCTAAGTTGTAACTCATCTCATCATCTCATTCATGAGACCGTCTGATATGAGTTTTTTGTCTTAATAATTAAGCTCAAATTCAATTCGATGATAAACAAGTTTAAACATTCTAAAGTTATGTTAGACTCGACTCGATTGGCTAGGTCTTGTATGCACCAGGTGAAATATGCACTATACAATGTATTTTAGAAATATACAAACTTGTTGCACTGAACCATACAACTTGTTATATTGAAAAATACAATTTATTTTACAAACACAAGTTAAACGTTTCAGTGCAATAAATTGTATACTTCAATGCAACAGAATTGTATGAATCTAAAATGTACTATCAAGTAAACCATATACCTAGAACAGAAGACTCACCCGAACCGATTCTGACATATCCCTACCCACTCAACAAAGACAATAATTTGTAACCCTATTTTTTAATATCTTTATTTAAAAAAATTATCATTGTTATGTATAAAAATTATCATTATTTAAAAAATAAATTTTTTATTTTTATTTTTTAAATAGTGATAATTTTTATATACAACAATAATATCTTTTTATATATAATAATAATAATAATAGAGTTAGATATAAATCTAGTTTATGTGTTACTCCTTCCGTCCCATTCTTTAAGCAAAACTTGCCTCTTTTTTTGTCTCAATCTTTAAGCAAAACTTCCTAAAATATAAATATATTTTATCACTTTATTACTTTATCACATAAAATACTAATAAATATTTTTTTCTACCCTCAACTACCTATCACTTTATCACATAAAAAACTAATAAACAATTATTTCTACCCCCAACACTTTATCACTATTCCCATAAATTCTTATGAACAATCACATTTGCTTAAGGGTATGTTTGTTTTGGTATTCACCCGGATGGACTTAGGACATTGCGATTCAAGTCACATACTAGTGGGGATTTACACATCTAGCTTTTAAATCGACTTCTATAAAGCATATATATACAACTATTTTCACAAAATTCAATACAATCATATCACCACTTTTCTTCCACCCACTTATTCTCTCTCCTACTTTTCTTTCACTCAATACAATATAATAATACCACATTAATCATTATTTCATATATTGATTTGACATAAAGTAAAAAACCCACCCTACTAAAATCCCAAAATAAACACATACTTTTATTATTCATCAGTATTTTTAAATCCATAAGATATCGAAATTATGACTTCCCCCGACACCTAAATCCCAAAACAAACATACCCTAAAAAATGAGATAGAAGGAGTACTCCTCAACAAATATAGGAACAATAATTATACACGTAACATTTACCCACTTTCCTTAAAAGTTAAAACTCATCCGTTCAATAAAACCCATCCAATCATCAATAAAGGATGACGTCTCTCCAACTCCAATCGAGTCACGAAATATGACAACAAAATTAATAATCAGATTTAAAATACAAAACACCCAAACATCCCCCCACCTAAATCCACTCGTGCGGCCGCGCCACCAACATCCACCGTCTTCCACCACTCCACCACCACATTTCACACCGCGATCCTAAATTAAATCTTTTCCCCTTTTCTTTAATCCAAAATTTACCCAATAGTAAACCGAAATCTGAAAAGATTCAGTATTTGTCGACCCGACCCGGATCTATCAATTCGGGTCGGGCGGTACCCGTCCCATCAGTAACTAACTGTCGTCTCTCTATCTGCCTTCTCTGTGTATATAACGATCCATACAAAAAACATTTTCGCTATTTTGCTTCGTACTTGTCGCATCAATTTATCCCCTTATTCACGGCGGGATCGCACCGGAAACTGACGTCATGGCCGGATCAACCGCCGACGCCCTTTCGAAACTCAACATCGACGATTCGGCTACAAATCTCCGGAAAAATCTATCGATCCTCTCTCCTGAACAGGTTTTGAATTTTGTTTCGTCGGAATCGGTTAATTGTACTTTTTTATGCGTGGATACGGTTGAGTTGTGTGTGGATGTGGTTTATGATGATGTTTTGGGGATGAATTTTATAGGTGGAGTTGGCGAAGGTGCTATTGGAACTGAATCAGGCTCACTTGTTCGAGCATTGGCCGGAGTCTGGGGTTGAAGATGATGAGAAGCGTGCTTTCTTCGATCAGGTGATTGCCGGAATGTTGAAGTTTGTTATAGCTCGAGTTGTTATTTTGTTGGATCGGATTTGTGATATGAGCCCGCTTCTGTTGGTTTGTGTGGGTGAAGCGTTATGATTGAGATCTTGTTTGTAGTTGATTTTCGAATTCCGGCTAATACTTGTTTTTCAATTCTATCGTTTTGTTCTTTTTTTAATGGAGAGACCAGATTTTATTTCTGTTAATTAAGCTATTCCGTTAGTAGGCCAGTTTGATTCTCTGCTAAAATTTGAACCTTGCACTTCGATTCAAACTTATTATTGACGGCTAACCTTTGGCATCTAATCATGTTTGATCTCAAAATGGGAGTGTTTGAGATATGCTTGAGCAGACAATTTTTTTTTTTTCATCTTTTCACTCATGAGTGTTTTTATATATTTTATGATTCATTGGGATTTTTGGTGTTTTATTTGTGATTATGTCAATCTTGAAAAGTTAAATTATGTAAATAATTAAAAAAATATTCTTATTAATACTGCAGCATTCACTCTATTAATATTTTGCTGTCACTTTATCTTTTTTGCCCTTTCCTTTCGTTCTTTCTGCTTGAAGAAAAAATGATTCTCCATATTTTTTTTCTTGAAAATAAATTTCTTCAGGAGAGCTTATTAATAGCTAATTATCTTTTCACTGTTCTCCCAGATAGCTCGGCTTAATGGAAGCTATCCTGGTGGTCTAGCGTCGTACATCAAAACTGCCAAGGAACTTTTGGCAGAGTCAAAGGCTGGGAACAACCCATATGATGGATTTACTCCTTCTGTAAGTGTATCCATGACTCTGTAATTTGCTAAAGCACGACTCTGTAATTTGCTAAAGATTTAACAAATGCAAACACATTTATTGTCTCTGGAAATTTATGTAGAGATTGTTTTGCTTAACTCTTCACTTGATTGGGTTCAAATATCTTTATCCAAACAAATCGCCAGATTCTATAGAGATTTTTTTTCCTGGCTGTTGATTTTATCTCGTTCCTTTATTTGGTTTTGTAGCCTACTCTATCAATTATTCTAGAGAGATTTCACAGAACTGTGCTGTTTAACAGGTCCCTTCTGGTGAGATTTTGACTTTTGGTGAAGACAATTTCATTCAATATGAAAATGACGGTGTGCTCGAGGGGAGGAAGGCTGCATTTGTGCTTGTTGCTGGGGGCCTTGGCGAGCGTCTTGGATACAATGGTATAAAGGTAAGACAATGATGTGTGAGTAGTGTGATATTTTCTCTGGGGTTAATCATATTTTACTCCTATATTTTGTGCAGCGATTTCTCTGGGGTTAATCATCTCTTTATCTGTAGTTTATGTTCTGTTGGTGAGTACATTGCAAAGTTTGTCCCCTACCTATTGGAAGGTCACCATTTTAGTCCCATAATCAAAAAAATTAATGTGTCTTATAACTTTTAAAATGATGCAATTTTAGTCCTATATTGACATTTTTATTTTTTAGAATATAATTAATTTGTGATTTTTTAAATCGAATATTTTGGGGTCTCATTGTGTCACACAAGTGACTCCAAGTCAATAGTCCGGTTGCTACATGGAATTCTGACAGCTCATGTGAGCGGCACTTGCAAAAATCCTGCCATCTTGTAAATATAGGACTAAAATTGCATCATTCTAAAAACTATCTCACTTAATTGAGAACGTTAATTTGTACGAGACTAAAATCGCCAACACCCAGTATATGTCGGCCAATTTTGCAATTTACTCTTCTGTTGCTCATGATCTTTACATTGAACTTAGCACTTATGTATATCATCATTAAGAAACTTGTTAAGTGCTTATAGGTGGAAACAATCAAATTCAGTTCTTTTGACCAACTGTCCATACCCTTGCAGGTGGCTCTGCCATTAGAGACTACTACTGGCACTTGTTTTGTACAGCACTACATTGAATCTATACTTGCCTTGCAAGAGGCAAGCTGTAGGTTAGCTGAAGGTTTGTACATTTTTGCCCTCATCTAAGCTTCTTAATAACTTTAATATTGAATCAGTTATTCTGTTTAATGGTGATAGACTTGCATCACATTTTTCTACATTTAAAAATTTACTGGCGGTGAATCTTCTCCTTAAATATAGGTGAAGGACCAACAGAGATTCCTTTGGCAATAATGACATCAGATGATACTCATTTACGTACCATAAATCTCTTAGAGACGAATAATTACTTTGGGATGAAACCCTCACAAGTAAAATTGCTGAAGCAGGTAATCTACTGAGCATATCTACAATTCAGGGAATTTAAAACTGCTTCAGAGTTGACCACAGTGCTTCCATTCATTTTCCTAGGAAAAAGTTGCTTGTTTAGATGATAATGATGCTAGGCTGGCTGTGGATCCAAATAATAAGTTCAGAATCCAGGTATTTTTTGCATATTATTATTATTCATATAGGATGAAGCTTCTGACGAAGATGAACCAAATTAATGTGCCTCGGTTTCTTCAGAGCCTTAATTTTTTTTTTTTTGTACAACTGTTCTATAGACAAAACCTCATGGTCATGGTGATGTTCATTCACTTCTGTACTCAAGCGGCCTCCTTAAAGAATGGTATGTTGACATGTGGATTTCATGTCCTTTATGCAAGTGAAATTTGTTTTTTGTTTTTCTTGAAGCTATTTCTCACTATTCTAAATCAATATTATGTTAGTCAAGATTAACCCCCTGCTTTCCATTCCAGGCTTGCTGCTGGTCGGAAATGGGTTTTATTTTTCCAAGATACTAATGGTCTATTATTCAAGGTTTCGTTGCACACTGTTGCATCCTATCCTTAAAATTAAACTTTTGTGAATGTCTCCTTTTTCTTTTCTTTTTTACAATATTTTGTGTCACTATCGCAGGCAATTCCAGCTGCATTGGGTGTGAGTGCCATCAAAGAGTACCATGTTAATTCTCTTGCAGTTCCCCGTAAAGCCAAGGAAGCTATTGGAGGAATTACTAAGCTCACTCATAAAGATGGTAGGTTGTATCAATAATAAATGCTTATGAGAAGTGCCTTTCGAATAATATTATACCAGAGGTTGATTGTGGAATATGCTAAACGGAGTATTAACTGGTTATTTTTAACATTACCCACTAGCTTTTACTGGATATGATGATGCACAATAACACAATAATTTTTGTATATGCTCTTGGTTGATTTTTAAAGTTTCTTTTATCAAACTCCAGCTGATTAAAACAGGATTTCTGGCATGAATGTGCTTTTGCATCTGACACAAACTGAGTCATCATCTGCATTCGATATCATATTGAATAACTTTAGCATTTTGTGACAGTATTTGTAGCAACTGTATTATATTCAACTATAAGGAGTTATTGAAACATAAATTTTGGGCAGGGAGGACAATGGTGATCAATGTGGAATACAATCAACTTGATCCATTGCTGAGGGCTTCAGGTTACCCTGATGGTGATGTCAACTGTGAAACGGGCTATTCTCCTTTTCCTGGAAACATAAACCAAGTATGTATTACTCTCTCTCTCCACACACAAGGATGACCACGTTAAAACTCTCTCCAGACTTTGTAGTTGTAGATCATAATTCATATCGTTATTGCTTTGTTTGGCTGTTTGCATCCTGTAGGCTTCTTTATGAACAAGTAATATATTATCTAATGCCAATAGAAAGGACCCTATTGCATGTCTTTAATGAGATCCGCAGATGATCTGGTATAAAAATGAATTTAGCGACTTCATTGCTGAACATATACTTTTGCGTATTAAATTATATGATATTTGGATTGATTTTTCCAGATTTCTTATGCAGTTGATTTTTGAGATTGGTCCTTATCTCGAGGAACTTACGAAAACAAGTGGTGTCATAAAGGAGTTTGTTAATCCCAAGTAAGCCTCTTAAGTTTTATCTTATGGATGCCCCTTTTTTTTTAAATCGTATATTTGTTGTTGATCATCTTTACTGGTTTACTAATTCAGATCCACCACATATTTCTATCCTGTCTTATAACTTGTTGATGATTTTCTATCTGGCTTCAGATACAAAGATTCAACTAAAACTGCATTCAAGTCATCTACTAGGCTTGAATGTATGATGCAAGATTATCCTAAAACTCTGCCACCTTCAGCTAGAGTTGGATTTACTGTAAGCAGACGATATTTGTTCAAATTTTTTCATTAGCCTGGATACCTTATGCTTTAAGTTATTTCTGTTGTATCATCATAATGAATATGTATTTAAACCTGTCAGGTGATGGAGGCTTGGTTTGCTTATGCGCCTGTGAAGAACAATCCTGAAGATGCAGCTAAGGTATAAATCTATATATATTAATTAAACAAGCATTAAGCTTTTGTTTTTCTTCTCACTTTGCATTGTGAATCTTATCTTTTGCATCAAGGGTGCCATGATATACATCAGAGTTGCTTTGTCAATTTCTTGTGGAAGTTTTGATCAATTTTATGATGTCATTGTCTTATATTAATATAATTGGCCTTACGCAAAATTGTCGTCCCTACATAAAAGAATCTCATTTGATAAAACCTATTAGAAAATAAATTCAGGATTAGTTTGCTTTATATTATAAGCACTGGAGCTTTTGTCCTGTAAGGGAAATCCTATGTCTTACGAAAATATGTTGTCTCGGGCAAGGTACTTACAAAATTTGGATACCATTCCTACTATATTGGTGGGAATTTTATGTTTCCATCTTTTATACAACAATGCTTCATATCTAACTTGCGTTGTTCTGTTTTGAACAATTTGTTAGTTACACACTCTAACTTTTCTGCATTAGTCAATTTTGGTTACGGGAAATGTATTTATGTTCCTTGATGAATACTCTTTTTTTTTAATGGGTCATTATATTAAAGAAGTACAAGCTCTTCGAGACTACACCAAGATGAATTTGTAGTCATCTGCAGTGTATGATCCTTTAACTTGTCAACTGAATTTTTTGTGTGGAATCAATGTAAAAAAAATATGCCATTGTTCAGTATCTTTCTGCTGACTAGAAAAGACAAACTGAGAAGCTTATATCAGAAAATCTTAAGAAATGATTTCTTACTCCACCAATAAAGATCCCAGAATATGCATGTAGAAAGTAATTCTAAATGCAACAATTTATTTTACTTATTCTATTCATTCGAGCATTTTTATTGTAGAAAATGTTTTTCAAAGTTGTCTCCCTTTGTTGACATGCACATTATATCTTGAAATGATTTTGGATCTTATATTGCTTGTATTCACAATTCTAAGGTGCCAAAAGGTAATCCATATCACAGTGCTACTTCAGGAGAGATGGCCATATATAGAGCAAACAGTCTTATTTTGAAAAAGGTATATATTTTCTCATATGATCTTTTGTTCTCAAATTTGAAATTTCTCTTCCTTTCTTTCATTTATCCCACAAGTATTGCTATGGTGATCTTAATGATCTGGAGTAATATTTTTTAAATAAAGCTTTTCAATTTTCAAAATGCATTATTTAGGCATGCAATTAATCCCGTTTGCTTTGTGACAGGCTGGCGTTAACGTAGACGATCCCATTCAAAGTGTATTCAATGGACAGGAGGTTGATGTATGGCCTCGTATCGTATGGAAACCTAAATGGGGGCTTACATTTTCAGACATAAGAAGCAAAGTCGGTAAAAGTTGTTCTGTTACTGGAAAATCTACCCTTGTCTTAAAGGGCCAAAGTCTTGATCTTGAGGATCTTTCCTTGGATGGAGCTCTTGTTATAGATGCTGTAGACGGGGCCGAGGTATTTTAAGAACGAGACCATACTCAATATATTGCAACACAGTATGATTTGTGAAAGAGAGGGGTTATTCACACTCCAATATCCTCTAAACACATCCCGATATAGTCAAATTTAGTCAAACTTACTAAAACAGAGTCAAAATTACCCCCTCAATAACTTTATAACTAAAAAGGAGTTTCTTTTATTTTAAGCTCCTTTTTCTTCTAATTTTATTAAAAAAAAATCAAGATAAAAACAGTTAGAGGGAAAACGAGCTAAAATGAAAGATATAAACATTAATGAAGCATAAGGGTAGTACCTTTTTAGTATGTTTAACCAAGTCAGGGTGTGTTAAGAGGAAATTGGGATGTGAATAGCCCCACTCTTCGTGAGATTTACATGATTTAGTATGTTTACCTGAATCTGATTAATGTCAATTTCTCAACAGGTTAAGGTGGGCGGTTCAGTGAAGAACGCGGGATGGATCATTGAAAATGTTGATTTTAAGGACACTTCGGTGCCTGAAGAAGTGAGAATCAGGGGATTTAAAATTAACAAAGTTGAGCAGTTGGAGAAGATATACAAAGAGCCTGGAAAATGTTCGTTAAATCCTTGAGGGGCACGAAAGGTATTTCCTTTAAACTTCTTGTAGTATTATTATTAAACAGTCATCTTCATTGATATGTGATTTTTGTAGCATTGAGAAATAAATCCTTAGGCCTTCTGCAACTTCTCAGAAATGTTGTCTGAGAATTTCTATGTTTCATGGAGCCTACAATTAAATAATTGTTCTTTTACTAATTTGAACTTTGAGCAATTTGGTGAAAATCTCAATCTCTCTCTATCTTTGATCCCTTTTTTGGCATGATCTGCTCATTTCTACATGTTAAGACAGTCAACTCGTGCAGTTGACTTCTGAAATGTTAAATGGTTGTGGTGTTTCCTGTCCTAAATTCCTAATAGTGAGGTTGATATCCATTGGAGTTATTTAAGCTTTGGGACCAAATTTGGGGATTATTACCACTTAGCCTGTATTGACTTCCAGTTGGATTCTGTGTCTCATTTAACACCATAAAAACTCAGCATGACTTGTATTGTCGGTATTGAAATTAAAAGGTAAGAAACCATTTATAGCCGAAGAATGTTATGAAAGTTCTTGGGAATGTTCTCATTGTTAAAATAGACCCACCATGCCTATAATTGGTCAATTATGCTATGTGTAAACGTGTTGATCCTTTTTGACATTCCAAACCATAAACTTCATTGTAATGGTATGGAAGCACCCTGGTTTCTCGTTTGCGTGGCGGAAATTGTGTCTTGTAGTATTACATTTAATTTTATACGCAATTGTAATAATAAATTGTAAATTTCCAAAATTAAATCATTTATGTAATAGGTCTAGCTACAGTTATATATTATTAGTAATTATTATTCATGTACAATACCCTGAAAATTAGTTTATTGAATAAAACTACCATTCTAGTAAGTCTTGTATTATTAGTTGCCTCCGTGTGTAAGGTATATTTAATTTTGAATTTATCTCATAACCCAATATTACACTAATGATAAGGAATTAATTATTGGGTTTTTTATCCAACATGAAAATTAATAATTTGGCTGTTTTTCTAGTATTATATATTACTAAATCTTGTATGCATCCAGGTGCATTGTATATATATTGTACATTTTAAAATCATATAATTTGTTAGTATATTAAAAGATGTAACTTGTTTATATTTAATCGTGTAACTATTAATATGGAAAAATAATTGAACGGCTCAATATAAATAATTTATATAAATAATTTATATTTTCTTATGTATATAAAACATGACATCGTGGTTTATGTAATTTGGCTTATTATAACTAAGGATAGCCAGTTAAAATCCTTCGCTGATATATAAATGCACATGACATCCACACATTATGTATATTTGGCTTATTATAACTAAGGATAGCCAGTTAAAATCCTTCGCTGATATGAAATTGTTTTCTGACCTTTGATCAAGTAAAATATAATGGTCCCTTTTGTAACGTCCTCTTGTGTTTCTGGAAAAGGTCTTAAGTCTTAACTAACTTTTGGAACCTTCAGAAAGTTTTTGTAGACTTTTAATTTTTGATGGCTTTTCTTTAATATACTATGTTAAAAATAATAAAAGGTGTGCAGCCCATGTTACAGGATTTCTATAGTTCTTAAACCTTTGTCTTTATTTATAAATTTCCACACTTTTTCCTACATCCTTCTTGTTTAACTCTTACATGAGATGACATGAAAATAATTATTATTTATTAAAATTGTGATAAAATTTAAATTTGCTAAATAAAACTATTTTGATCAGTTGAAAAATATTTAATGCATTCAAAAGAAAACCCGAGTTACTCCTAAACTATAATTTTGGAACCAAAAAAATAGAAAAAAAAAACCTATATATCGTACCAGTATGGGAAAAAATTATTATGTCTTAAAGGAAGTCTTGTTTAATATGGAGCATTACTTATTTACACTTTTTTTAAAACATTTTTACATATATAATATATCATTATCATTATAAATATGAGAATTTGTGCATATTATAATTACGGTCGAATAATTAATATCTTTCTGTTTTACAAATTTTCACTCATTTTATGTCATTATAATAAACTATCTTGCAAGTACAGTATCATTACATTGATAGTGTATATATGGCAAAAGTAACACTTCCGTAAATCAAGTTTATATATGAATTATATCACTGTCATATACAAAAATTATTACTTTTATGTATAAAAATTTTGACTGTGTAAAAATATTTAACAATGATAATTTTTGTGCATAACAATTAAAATTTTTATGCATAACAATGATAGTTTTTATACATTACAGTAATATAAAAAAAAATGAGTTCACGGTGAACTTGAGTTTACACTTTTAACCATATGGCAATGACATGCATTGAAAAGTGATGGATACCATGACAATTCGGAACATGAATATTAAATAATTACTCTATTTTTGTTTTCCTTTTTAAGAATTACAAATACAAATTATTCATTCTTAAAAGAAATTATCATTAGATTTTTTTCTAATTTTTTCTTTAAATCAAATTTTCAGTTGACTATAATAAAAAAAGAAATTAGAGTATTATTTTATATTATTTGTATAAATATGACCTTTTACCGTTAAAATTGTAGTATACTTAAAAATTTCCTTCAATTATACAGAATGTGTTTCTCGCATATGTATATATGAAAGTTTTACCTGCTAAGTGCTAAAATTAACATGCTCAAGTTGGGACCAATCAATTTTGGGACCCAAAAATTATTTAATTTTTTTTTTTTTAAAAGGTCAATTTAAACTATAAATTTGTTTACCCTTTTTATAAAAGACAATAAAGTAATTATATTCTTTTCAATTATAAAATCCCAACATCTCAATCTCTTTACATCTCAAATTATTGTTTTTTACCCAAAAAAAGATTTTTCATCTTCTTTATAATCATCCCTACGCATCAGGGAAGACTCTCTTATACTTGCATAAATCTTTTCGTTGTTGGTTGGTCATTGTTGATTTTGAAAGAAAATGAGTTATTTTATGAGTGTGATTTACCAAAGATTGTATGGATAAAATAAGTATGTATTGATTCAATTATAATGTTGAGAAAAATTTTTGTATTTTTCAAAATCAATTATTTAAACAAGTCATTTGTGCAAAGTTTTATTGAGATTCTACTAGTACAAAACTTAATTTTCATCAATAACTATGCATGTATACTTAAAGTTATTCAAAGAATTTGGAACTTTGAAAAAAAGACTACAATAAAACCTCTTTAAATTAATAAATCAAAATTAATTTATCGATATTTAAATAAATTAATAAAATCCTCATGTCCCAAAGTTATTAATTTATAGAGGTTTTTTTTTTTTTCATTCTAAGTGCCCCACAATAAGTTTCCCAAAATTATTTCTATAAATCTCAAATTTGTTTTCCACTTTTTATAAAATTTTTATCATTATTTTTCTTTTCAATTATTTCAAAGAACATCTCAAAGTTACATCCACTTTTATTATTCCACATACTTTTTTTCCCTCTCCCAATACTCCATTAAAAACCCTTCATTTTTATTATTTTATTATTATTATTAAAAGGTTATAAAAACAAAAAAAGAATTTGGGTGTGCAAAAACTTATAGATAGACCAAAAACGGAGGAATATTAAATATCTCTCACATTAAAATTAGTGGTAAAATCAAAGAACTAAATAACTTTGAGATGGAGTGAGTACCATCTTTTTTCCAATTTCCTTTCCACGAAGGAAAATTCCAACCCAACCTACTTCTTAACCCAAAAATAAGGTCATGTATCACATTCTTAAAAGAAACAAAACACAAGAAAGAATGACCATTAATTTTTCTTCTTCTTTTTTTCTTTTCCCGTTCACTTTAAAAAATAATCAAACACCAGCCACACAATTTTTTTTGAACGGAAAATATGGTATTATTCACATTATAAAAGGTAAAATAAAAGAATAAATAACTTTGAGATGGTATTTACAAACTTTTTTTCAACCTTTCCACGAAGAAAATTTTAGGATTACTTCTTAACCAAAAAAAATATGAAAATCTAGAAAACCAAGAAAAAGTCTTTAACTTTTCTAGCCAACTTTAAAAAAAAATCAAACACCAGCCATAATAATTTTTTGAACCTAAAAGAAATTTCTATCTCATATAAAATAAAAAAAAATATTTACAAACTCAACAATTCAGTATCATTTTAGGATTAGCTAACCAATCAAAATATGAAAATCTAGAACACCTAAAGTCTTTAACATCTAGCCAACTCCAAAATCTAACCTACACATAATAATCTCTCCTATAAGAAATTTCTATCTCATATAAAATAAAAATGAGGCACGCCTGCGTAGACAGAACATAATATAAACATTGTCGCTTTAACATTTTAAGAGAGATAAATGTTAATTTGTGTTAAATTGTATCCCGTTTTTCAAATATGAAATCGTCTTATATGAATTTTTGTCAATAAAAATTAATTGTAACGGGGGAAATTTAAACTCCACTCAAGTCAAGTAGAGGAATGAAACCTACTACTGAGTTGAACACATGAGTGCAAATAAAACACAAACTCCATGATCACATAGAATCTTATTACGATCTTAACCTATATACTAAAATGGAATATGCCAAAAATAAATTCAAGAATTAATCAATTTAAATTGAAGCTCCCTCGAAGCTGGATACACTAATATATATAAATAAAATATAAAGCATTTCCCTATTAATAATACAACATTTAGAATCTCTTTAAAATCCCCATCTCAATCTCGTGATTTCTTCAACTTCTTAGAATTTTTCCTTAAAACACAATATATATTTCCACTTAGTGGACCTCCATCCATATATAACTATTCGTACAACTCGTTTTATATAGAAAATAGAATTCTTCCGCCCCTCCCCCCCACCACCCACCGACCCACCTACCTATATATATAAACCAAGAATTCCACAATCTTGCAACCCCAATACCCCATGAGCCAAAAAATTTAATTTCCCCCCATACATACATACATAAATAGTAACCACGTCTCTATTTTTTTCCCTTCATTTTCTTGTTACAATTAATATTCACATACATGTCTTCAATAAGCCCCGATGATCTACAAAAAATCTTCAACAACTTGGACAAAAACAACAAAGGCCACGTCAGCACGACCGAGCTGCACCATCTTCTTGCCAAAATTGGAATCCACACAACCTTGGAGGAGCTCGAGAAATTCGTGGGGCGAAACAGCTTGGACTGCTTCGACTTCCTCTTCTTCTACGACTCCATGATCAAGCCCAGAGATGTCGAGCAAAATGATGACGTGGAAAACGACCTCTTGAAGGCTTTCAAGGTCTTCGATTTGAACGGGGATGGCTACATTTCGTGCGAGGAGCTGCAGAGCGTGCTCTCGAGATTAGGGTTGTGGGAGAAAAGGAACGGCCACGATTGTAAGGACATGATCGAGGCGTACGATGAGAACGAGGATGGTGTTCTCGATTTTCATGAGTTTAAGAATATGATGTCCGTTCCTACATCTTCTGATTCCGATGGATCGGATTAGTTTTTTTTAGCCCTGTAAGTCACGTGTATTTCGATTTCAGTCATTTTGATTTTCATGAAATGGGAATAGTCTAGTAACTTTTGACTTTTTCGGTGTTTTAGTTCGGTAATCGACTGCAGGAGGTGAAACATTCGGTTGACCGATTAGATTCTGTCACGTGGACAAATCAGACCCCTGAATGTTTCACCTCCTGCATCTAATTACAAGACTATAATGTCAGAGCAATTAAAAGTTACATTACTATTTTCAAATCTTGAAAGTAGACATAATTGAAATCGTAGTATATAGAGAACTTGTAGAACTAAAAATCACTTTTTTCGGATGAATGTCTTTTTCCTTGCCATGTTTTTTGTGGTGTAGGAATATTAGTGGTAGGATATGCGTTCTTGATTATTCTTTTAGAGATGTATATTGAGATTTTGGCTGTGTATATATGCGTGCTAATTATTGATTTCCTATTATTTGTCAATTTATTAACTTTATTTCTTCATTTTGAATATTTCGGTTTTTTGACAATGATCTTGAGGATTAGTCATGTTGGTGTGTTTGATTTTGACAAGATTTTAGTAGGCCTATAGAGGCTTTATGTTTGATTTGTTATGTTTATCATAAACTACTCACCACATGGCACATCTCTTTTATTCTTTTAGCAGTTTTTTATTACCTAGTCAACATTTCATTTTGTGTATATACTTTCTCCTCATCCGAAATCCTCTATTTTAAATTGTATTGATTATTTTTTATTTTAAAGGACATCACGAATATAAATAACTTGTACGAAACACTATTTATAATAGATAAATTCAAACGATATCTTTAATTTGAGTTGGTCTTTCATGAACCAAATCTATGCTATAAACTTGAATTATTTGACTCATTTCACTCATTTTCAATTCATTATTTTAAACTATTAAACTTGACCCGTATTATGTTCTAGGTAGGATCAAATGTCATGAATTAAAAACAAAGTTCATACCATGAACCAGATCTATAAAAGTTTTTATCCATTAATTTTTGGTTCTTTAGTTCGAGTTTCAAATTGTATTCGTCTCCTATTTTCAAATGACTCCCACATGATATCTAAAAAATAATGTTATCAATATATATGTTGAAATTAAATTAAATGGGGGATTTGATCCTGTGTAAAATTTAAAAGATGAATGCATTTAGTTGTACTCTTAAAATTAGACTAAATATTGTGTTCACCGAATGCACCATCCAATTCAATTATATTATATGAAGAGTGGGTCTCATGTGCACTATATATATGTATCGTGTATTTCATAGTATATTTTAGAAACTTGCAATTTGTTGCACTAAAATTTGCAATTTATTACATTGAAACGTGCAACTCGTGTTCGTAAATTATAATTGCACGTTTCAGTGTAACGAGTCGTAAATTTCAGTACAACAAGTTACAAGTTTATGAGTGTGTTTTTTAAAAATACAAGTTATTTACACACCTCTCTACAAGTTCGGACTTTTAGATGAGATGAAATTTTTTCATGGTATCTGAGCCTTCAGAGTTCAGACTCACGCCCACGTCCTGTGTTCGATTCCCGCTGAAAGCAACTCTACACATATTAAATTGTTCACTTGATGGGTCTCCTTCCAATAATGGAGTAAGAGATTTAGCCTCCTTCCAATGATGGAGTAAAAAAATCCAGCACACGAGTGAGGGGAGTGTTAGAAAAATTAAATTAATTAATTAATTTCACATCTCTTTATAAATTCAGAATTTTAGATGAGATGAAATCCTTTTACATACAAGACCTATATAAACATGCAAGTTATTTCCACTTTCTGCTGAAAAACTCACAACTGAAGTGTGTTTTTTAAAAATACAAGTTATTTCCACTTCCCACTAAAACATGCAAGTTACACGATGCACAAGAGATATACTCTTGAAATTATTAATTACACACATCAAATCAAATAGGTAATTATGAAAGCACCACAAGTGTTTCATCCCCCTTTCTCTTTTTTTCTTGAGAACAAGAGTGTCAACAGACCATTCACAACGTCCTGAGGTTCAACCCATAAATAAGGACAGTTAAACGATTGGCAAGTCCTAGCAAGAGAATAGCCACAAGTATTCCATCCTAAAAAATGTATTTATATTCTTTCTAAAGGTTATATATAGATTCATTTTACGTTTTATATTTTTTCAAAAATTTATTTTGAAAATGATTAAATGCAATAGAGAATATTTATATGAGTACTATTTAGCTTTTCAAGTATGCCGAATAACAAAATGTCATAACCAGCCACTCTAGATTTTAGGGGCTATAAAAGAAAATGTAGCAATTACTAACCATTCAATCATACACAGAGCTATATATATCTATGTGCAACTTAAGCCAATTTCGCAGTAATTTCTTGAACTGGATAATAAAAGCACCCATATATATGAACGTGTGCAATAATAAGTAAAAAGGCTTGCACTAAGTGTAGTATCTAGACATGTAGGTTGAAATAAATTTTCGTATACGTAGAAATATTGGTAGTTTTCACGGATTTATTTCAAAGAAATAATATTAGTTCTAACAAAAATTCAACTGCATGCAACTTCCAGGTATTTACCGGAAGCAGTCCTTTATTGAATTAAATATCAGCCCTATATAATTAATTGTGTACAATTAATTTATTTGTATAAATAAATAAAACATTAATAGGATTTGACTAATAATGATGGTAGTTAAAAGTCGTTGGAGAAATTAATTTATGGGTTCTAAACCTCTACATTTCGTCTGGTGTTTGAGGTTACAGAGTGTGCGCAAGCTGAATATCATTGCCCTGAGCTGTACGGAAAACACCTATTTCAGCTACCACATTAATTCATTTCTCGCAAATAAATACCAACTCAAATTAAATTGAGACAAAATGTTTGGGAAATTAAATAAACAAATTAATTTCACATCTCTCTACAAGTTCGGACTTTTAAATGAGATAAAAAAATTTAATGGTATCAGAGTCTTCAGGCTCACGCCGAAGTCCTGGGTTCAATTTTCGTTGAAAACAACTCCACCCATACTAAATTGTTCACTCGATAGGTCTCCTCTCAATAATGGAGTAAGAGAATTAAGTCCGCGAGTGAGAAAGAGTGTTGAGAAATTAAATAAACGAATTAATTTTGTACACCTCTCTACAAGTTCGGACTTTTATATTAGATGAAATTCTTTCACAAAAACTCGTACGAGACGTTCTTATACATGAGACGGAGTATAAATTAGCACAAATCAACATTCATTTTCTTAAAAATGTTAAAGTGTTGTGCCCAAATTATGTTTCATCTCACCATGAAACCGATGTAAGTGTGCCTCAATTATTAAATGCTACAGAATGTGTATGGTGAGAGGAAGAAATTATTGCAAATTTTGTTCGTTCTTGTATTTAAATTACCACAAAGAAATGATCAGTAGAAATTTCCAAGATTAATAGTACGTATTAGAGCTCTTTATACTTGTTATATTTTATCCAAACAATAGAATCTTAGAATGATCAAATTTCTACAAAAAATTAAGTTCTAATTTCTTTATGAGAACATCTCATTCTGCATATAACAAAACTTCAATTTCAATTGATTATAAACTATTTAATAATTTCTAATACTAATGGGTTAGAATAAAATCATGTGCTTCGTCATCTATAAGTCATTATATTTTAATATTTAGGTCAGAATTCCTCTTGATTTTGACTATTCTTAAACTGATGCAAGGCTTATGCAGTCTACCATATTACGTCATCTGACGACATCTATAACCAAAAACAAAACAGAAAACAATTTTTTTTTTAAAAACTCTTATGGACAATTGGCAAGTTAAACTATTAATTCCATCTCATTTAAATCGAATTTATAGAGAATCATGAAATTAATTTATTTATTTTAATTTTTTAATACTTCCCTTCATTTGTAGGTTGAGTTCTCGTACTCTATTATATATAAAAAAAAGAATAATGAGTGGATAATTTAATATGAATAAAGCTAATTTCAGCGAGAATTGAACTCATTTGTGTGTGAGCCACATACTCTAATATTATGAAATAATTTCATCTAATCTACAAAAGTTCGTACTTGTAAAATAGGTGTTGAATTAATTCGTTTATTTTAATTTAAAAAACACAAGTCCAATGAAATAATAAAGTTATGGGCAATGAAAGAAATTAGAAAAAAAAGGCCAAGTATCACGACCTTTTTCCTCTTTCGAAAAGGAGAACAATTTTAGTAAATAATCATTTAAAAAATAGAAAAGATATTTTAATAAACGGAAAAGGAGAACAAATTAGTAAATAAAGAAAATGAGCACCACTACAAGTATAAAATCATGGACCTTTAGCTTTCATTCCAAAGATCCAAGCTCATATAATTTTGAATAGTGAAACATTGTTAAAATATATTACTCCTTTCCAATATGAACAAGTGTTTTGGGTAAATTTGCACTTGCAAATTATATTAAAACAGTTAAAATAAATCGCGGAATAATAAGTTTCTAATTGAATTCATATAGATTGTGTTGGTACGTCTGAGGATTGATCTGCATAGATTTAACAAATTTACACAAAACTATTTGTCTTTTCATAAAGTGTTACGTTTCAGTCTAAACTAATGTTACATTTAATTTCACATTTTTAGACAAATCTCCTATCTCATTTTAGAAAAAAAAAAAGTTTTTTGCCCCATAATATTTTCTGTAATCTATTTCAGTCGTGCCAAGTCGCGTGCCGATTAAAATTGGAAGTATCCGAGCTCGTAACTGGCGTAGACGTTGGCTATTAAACAAAAATTCTTTTCTCCGCGACTTTCAATTTTTTGCTCTTTCAATTTTTTTTTCTTTTAAATATTTTTTGTTTAAGAGTCAAACAAATAACTGTGAGATTGAAAATCTCCAATTCTAATCAACACATGACTTGAACATGACCAAAAAACGATAACATTTTATGTTTTCGGGAAAAATGAGACTAAAATTGGACAATTGAACGAAAAAATGGCTTACAAGTTATGAGTGTTGGGGAATAAGTTGCACGGATCTATTCGGGATAAATATTTAAATACAAATTTAATTTTATAATTATTACTAGCATGAATTAATCCTATATTAATTCAAATAATAATTCAACAACAAATCATGCATATAATCAATTCACGTAAAAACCTACGACGCGAATTTCTACAAGTTCACTTGAACGTCCTCTTGGAATGGTAATGGTCTCGTTGATTAAACACACCAAAAGAACCTTCCCAAGTATTCCCTTAATCCTTGCTCGACATTCCGGTGGTAGGACGCTTTGTAACAATTAACAAAAAGGAAAATAAACTTTGTTGCACCACCTTTTGTGGATTTACTAATTTTTCCAAAGACATGGAATTGTACTTTGGAATGAAACACTCATCCCTATTTATAGAGGAGTGGTGGTCGAATTTTTAGGGAAAAAATAATGTGGGAAAATCTTTTCTTGATCTCCAAGAAATTTTGAATATATCTCCTATATTCTTTTTCCCATAATTATAATATTCCACAAAATCACACCTCCTCTTTGTTATGGAATATTTTCGAAAAATAGGGGCAAGAATCCAAGATTTGGATCTTCTTGAATTTATGAGACATTCTTGTATTTCAAGAAATCTTTCATAATATCTTTTCAAGAAAATCAAGAAAATCTTTCTTTCCCCTTTTTTCTCAAAATTTTTGAAATATGCTATATGGATAACCAAGTGGGAGATTTATTGAATTTAATGAGATAATCTTGTATTCCAAGAATACATATCTTCATTCCATAACAAAATTCAAAGAAAATCTTTCTCCCCTTTTAATCCATAATTTTCTAAATTCATGGAAAAATAAGGCAACAATATTTATTTTATTTTAAACATATTTTTCAGTTATTGGACTTTATGTTGGGCTACTTAGGGGGCCTTTAGGAGAATTAAGATTGTACATTTCAATGGATCTTGAATTATCAATATTGAGCCACAATATTATTCAAGACCATAAATATTAATTAATCCTACTACATAATTAATATTGCACTATCCATCTTAACCCATATTACAGTCAATATGGCTCCCGGTTATTATTTCCCGTGTTTAAGATTATCTAGCCCATTAATTAATTCAAGCCACTGAAATAGCTTTCCATTAATTAATATATTTTGTCCTTGGTTAAGGAACGGTTCAACATTATTATCCATACCGGAAACTAGTTCCACTTGCAAGATTTGGTATGATAAAATTTATGAACCTCCCAAGGGGCAAATCGAAATGTTTATTTTGCACACGATTCTCGTCAGATTAAATCTTAGCAATCACATGTGACCAATAATATTGCCCAAGATAAAAAGTATTGAATCTCGTTGATTCTCTACCCATGATAAGTCAAAGCAATAGTTACCAACCACACGTGATCCTATTTTAGGAACGAAGATTAAGAAATAACGAACCACCGAGGTCTAATTCTTTCTTGTTCGGGCCTCAAGAATTTGTCCTCCTCAGAGGTCCTATTCAAGGCATCATCGATCATGCACTAGTGTAATCTCTTGGTCAAGACAAGCCAATCCGAAGCCTTACACTTCAACCATTCACGATGGATTGGTCATTTCCATCTAGGTCGTGAATGGTGTACTTTTTAGTTACAAGGGATTGTTAATTTAATCTTCGTGATCCGTATCACTAAATTAACTACAATGTAACACGACTTTATTTATTGAACAGTTATGCAATAAATATATGTAACATTCGATGATATTTAAAGCATCATTGATAAACAATTTATTTAAGTAAATAAGTCCGAAATTAGCTTTTGATTATACAAAGTAAAAGCATACTTTCCAAAGATAATCCCAACAATCTCTCACTTATACTCAAAAGTCCGCTTTTAAGTATACTACAACATGTCTCGTAGAAGTTCTAATCCGTGACATCTAATGTCACCTACACAAACCTAATAATTTCTCCCACTTATACTCAAAGCAGATTGGCAAACGGTCTTGACACCCATTCCTTCCACATGTCTCTCGAATGTATTCAGAGACCACTTTGTGAATGGATTCGCTGGGTTGTCTTCCGACGCTATCTTTGTCACATCTATATCTCTCTCTTAACGATATCTCGTGATAAGATGGTATTTCCTTTCAATGTGTTTTTTGGCCTTGTGGGCTCTTGGTTCCCTTTGAATTTGCAACCGCTTCCCAAGATTGTCACAATAAACAAATGATTCTCGCCGGGAAAATTCGGAACTACATTCAAGTCCACTAGGAAGTTCTTGAGCCAAACCGCTTTTACCGCCCGCAGCGCCTACATATTCGGCTTCCATGGTAGAATCTGCGACATTTCGCTTGACGCTTTCTCCATGTCACGCTCCTCCCCCATGCAAAAACACACTATGGGAGGTAGATTTTTCGAGTCTATGTTCGATTGGAAATCCGAGTCCGTAGCCGATGGGGGATTAGGATCGTTCGATCGATAAATTAACATTCTATCCCGAGTTCTTTTCGGATACTTCGTATCGTTTTTAATCGTCGCCCAATGTTCTTTCCCCGGGTTACTTTGATATCTTGCCACCATGCCAACGGCAAAGCAGATATCGGTCTCAGACATAGCATTGCATACATAAGGCTTCCGGACAAACCAAGCATATGGAATGCCTTTCATGTCATATATCTCTTTTTTGTGTCTTAGGGCACATTTTCTTCGATAGATGGATTCCATGTCCGAAAGGTACGAAGTCTTTCTTGGAATCGTGATCTTTGAATCGTTTCAAGACAGTGTCTATGTATGAAGCTTGCGACAAGTCTATCATCCTTTTCTTGCCATCTCGAGTGATCTTGATCCCAAGGATGTGTGCGGCTTCCCCTAAGTCCTTCATATCAAACTGCTTTTGAAAGCCATGCCCTTACGCCTCGATAACACCTTTACATCGTTCCCGATGATCGAATGTAAATCTCACGATAGTACTAAGAATACCAATGCGATTCCGACACGCTTTTTGTACACACAACTTCGAACTCGCTTTTGATCAAACCCATAAGACTTTATAACATGATCAAAACATTGGTTCCAAGCTCGATGCCTGTTTGAGTCCATATATGGACTTCATGAGCTTACAAACAAGGTGTTCTTAGCCTTTTTCAATGAAGCCTTGGGGTTGTTGCAGATATAGATCTCTTCATCAAGACTTTCGTTAAGGAAAGTTGTCTTGACATCCATTTGCCGATTTTAAAGTCGAGAGATCTAAAGAATCGATAAAGAGAATTCGGATGGACTTGAGCATGGCACTGGGCGAAAAAAAGTTTCCTCATAATCCATCCCTTCTTTCCGAGTATAACCTTTTCGCCACTGGGTCTTGCCTTGAAGGTTTCCACCTTCCGGCCCAAATTTTTTTTTCTCTTATACACCCACTTGCAACCAATGGGTTTGACCCCATTAAGTGGTTCGACTAGCTCCCCACACTGCGTTATGATACATAGAACCCATTTTGGCTTTCATTGTTGTTTGCCAAGAACTCGTGATCCTTGTCTTCGATTGCCTTCGTCATATGTCCATGGGATCGATTCGTTTCTTGCGGGAATCAAGTCCGAGGACTCTCCTATTCCCATGAATCTCTCGGTCTGTTTCATAACCCTCCCCACTACGACAAGGTTCCGGGCCGTGTAAGTGTGTCGTTTGGTATGTCATCTTGTACAGTTTGGCACCGAGGTTAGCCCCTTAGCTCATTTAAGGTAATCTCACTTCGATCTTTTTTCGCTCATATAGTCTTTCTTCCAAAAATCTAAAGTGGGTGCTTATTACCACCTTTTGATCTTCGGGACCATAGAACATACACTCTTTTTGTTCCTAAAAGGTATCCCACAAACAACCTTAATTTCGATCGAGGATCCATTTATCGGCTTCCTTGTCCAACACGTGGGCGGACACCTCCAAATCTTCATGTGTCTCATACCGGGGCATACCGGTCCACAATTCTTTTGGAGTTTTGGGAACCGATTTGGATGGCACCAAGTTCGTAATGTAGGTTGTCTTTTTCCAAGGCATGACCCTTAAGCGACTTGGGAAGATCCGCGATAACTCATCATAGATCTAACCATTTCCAAAAAGAGTTCGGTTTTTCGCTCCGCAACCCTTTTTTTTGTTGGGGTTCCGGTGCGATTAGATGGGATGCAATCCCTTCATCATACAAGTAGTTCAAAAACTCATCGCTGAGGTATTCGCCTCCACGATCGGATCGTAGAGACTTGATACGTTTTTTCCCTATGATTCTCGCTTGAGCCTTAAATTCTTTGAATTTCTCAAAGGTCTCGATTTATGCTTCATAAGGAAAATATAACCTTACCTTGAGTAGTCATCAATAAAAGTGACTAAATACTCATAACCTCCTCTTTCTTTGGTTGACATTGGACCACATACATCTGTGTGAACGATTTCTAACACTTCTTTTCGCTCTATTCCTTCGTCTGAATGCCCTCTTGGTCATTTTACCCTCCAAACATGATTCGCGAGTTGGAATTGGTTCGACTTGGAGAAACTCCAATTGAACCGTCTTTCATCAACCTTTGGATCCTCTTTTTCGATTAATATGTGTCAATCTTAGATGCCATAGAAGTGTCTCGTTCATCGCTCGATGAACGTTTTTCGAAAAAAACAGTTGATGTGTTATAGGATGCATTTATGTGAGTGGTGTGCACGATTAATTGTATAGAGATTATTCGACAATGTCCCATAACAGATACACTCATCATTTCAAGAAATGATTTCATTCTTATTAGAAGAAACTAAGTGTCTATTAATGTAATTTTAGAAACCTGAAGTGAATTCTTTTCTAAAACCGGGAACATAAAGAACATCTCTTAAAATTAGAACTATGTCTTCAAAAGACAAAGTGCACTTCTCCCATTCGCTTCACTACCACTCAGAGCATCGCCAAAGGTGATGAGGATCTCTTCGCCACTAAGTTGTCGGATCGGTTTGAACCCGAGAAGCAAACATTATTAGTGGATCCCGTGTATCAACTACCCACGAATGAGAAATATACACCGCTAAACAAGTAAAAAAAAATAAGTCGTGAGAATTACCTTTCTTTCCGCCCTTTTGGGGTTGGAACAGCAAACCTCCATTGTCCTCTTTCAGCCGGTTAGGTTTAAGCACTTCTTCTTTTGATTTTCCTTGACACCACCAAAGATTCGTCATCTTATCATTGCCCTTCGCAACAAATTGAGTCTAATTGCTTATGGCCTTTGGTCACCTTCTTCTTGATCATATGAGATGATCGATCAAAGTAGAAGAAAGCTCGATACCAATTGATGGTCCTGCTTTTGAAAACCCATTTGCACGCGGAAGCAAAACGTTTCGAGCCGGTGCATATAAAAAACAAAGGAGGCGTAGTGATTTCAATTTTTTTTTTTTTGCTTTTAAGAACAATGTGTTGTGCTTCTAACCGAATGCATATGGCAAGTAAGAATATAAAGCGATAAAGAAGAACACACGATTTTATAGTGGTTCGGACAACTCGCCCTACATCCACTCTTCCCTTCATGGGGCAACCGACTTAACCAACTTAACCAACTAACGGACTTATCACCCTCACGGGATTGCCGATAGATGTTTACCGAAGTTCACACTCAAACGGGACTTATCACCCTTACGGGATTGCCGACCCTCCCTTTCGGGATTGCTAGATGTTTACCGAAAGTTCACACTCAACCTACAAACCGATTTGGCTTTGTAGCTTGATGGATCATGCATTTTCACCCCCGATAATGAGGGAAGATCTTGTATTTTATAGTGTGGATTTGAATGTTACCGTTGGAGAGAATCACATTCAAATCCATACTATTCTCTCAGAGGTTCCGCAGCCTTTTCCAGTCGGGTTGTCTTCCTCTCATTGGTCCACAATTTGAATCTGCGGCTATATTGGTCGGAGATTCTTGATTAGTGGACTTCTCTTGATCGGACCTTTGTCACGATCGGTATATCTTGACACTCAAAGTGGCGGAGTTCGATTCTTGTCTTGAACAAATCGACCCTCGGTCGACTTTAGCGATCATCGATGGCGTTCGATTCTCGATTACGCGTGACTTGAGATGACTTCTCTTACGATGACTTCTTACTGATCACGGTTTTTCGATATCGATTTCTTCTCGCTTTGATCGATCATCTCATATGATCGGATCGGTACTAACTATCAGTCGACATATCGTTTATCTCATGTATCAGTTAGTACATCGAGATTAGCGTATTAGGTTAGCATGTCGGTTTAAGCGCGTCATCGATCTCAATCGCGTCGATCTTGATCATCTGCTCGTCTTCATATCGATCTCGATCCGCGTCAATCTCGTCGATCTCATCTGTTTCCTCTTCGATCTGCGGCCTTTCTTACGATCTTCGGTCATCTGGTCATCGATCTTGATCGGTGGCTTAATTTTTTTTTTTTCTTCCGATTTTGCCGATTTCATCAGCTTAACTCCCGGAACTCATCCTTTCTATCCGATCTTGATCGGCCTCGTCTGACCTCGCCCCGATCTCGATCATCTAAATTCGATTTCATGAGTTCCTCAACTTGTTCTTCCGTTCCCCTCAACTTGTTATTATCCAGAATTAGCTTCCAAGAAACACAAGTTGATAATGTTTTCGCATAATTAATCAAAACTAAAATATCCCAACAATTTCTTTTTTTTGATAATGACGCCAAAAACATTAAAATATATGCACTTTTACAGAGATCGGGTTTTTGATTTAAAAAGATCGATTCCTGTGGTCACTTTGAAAAGTTGTGAACGTTTGAACTCCCCGCGCTCGATACCAATTGATGGTATCGGATTCGTAAATCCACATTGAAAAACAAAGGACCTTTTGAACAACCCGCTCGATACCAATTGATGGTCCCGCTTTTGAAAACCCATTTGCACGTGAAGCAAAAACGTTTGACCGGGTGCATATAAAAAAAGGGTGGGGCGAGTGATTTCAATTTTTTTTGCTTTTAAGAACAATGTGTGTTGTGCTTCTAACCGAATGCATATGGCAAGTAAGAATATAAAGCGATAAAGAACACACGATTTTATAGTGGGTTCGGACAAACTCGCCCTACATCCACTTCTTCCTTCATGGGGCACCGACTTAACCAACTTAACCAACGGACTTATCACCCTCACGGGATTGCCGATAGATGTTTACCGAGTTCACACTCAAACGGGACTTATCACCCTCACGGGATTGCCGACCCTCCCTTTCGGGATTGCTAGATGTTTACCGAGTTCACACTCAACCTACAAACTTAACCTACCAACTGGTTTGGGTATAAGATTGTTTGGTTTCCAACTAGGGTGAGATTTTCCCTTACATTTGTTTAGCCTCAATGCTAAGGATGGGAAAATCTCTCTAAGCTTAGGATATGGCATTTATGCTTAGATCTAGGGTAGAACACTTTGAATATATCGTGTATTTCTTGCTTTTGCTCGGTTCTATGGTGGAGATCTTTAACCGACGGCTTTGTAGCTTGATGGATCATGCATTTCTCACACCTGATAATGAGGGAAGATCTTGTATTTATAGTGTGGATTTGAATGTTACCGTTGGAGAGAATCACATTCAAATCCATACTATTCTCTGTAGGTTCTGCAGCTTTTCCAGGCTGGTTGTCTTCCTCTCATTGGTCCACGTCAGCTGAATCTAACGGCTATATTGGTCTCAGGATTCTTGATTCAAATGGACTTTCTTGATCGGACCTTTGTCCGTCAGTATACCGACACTCGGCCGACCGAAGTTCGATTCTTCGTCTTCAGATAATCGACCCGAGTCGCTAACCGATCATCGAGAGCGTTCGATTCTCAAAGACATGACGGATGACTTCTCTTCCGATGACTTCTTGCTCGATCCGTTTTTTCGATATCTCGATTTCTTCTACCGACCGATCATCTCATATGATCGATCAAGATAGCATCAGTCAAGATATCGCTTTTATTCAGACGATTAGTACATCGATAAGATATTAGGTTAAGATATCGCTTTAGCGATCCGATCTCAATCACGTCCGATCTTGATCATCCGCTTTCATCTTCATATCCGATCTCGATCACGCCCGATCTCGTCGGTCTTCATCCGCCTCCTCTTCCGATCCGTAACCTTTTTTCCGATCTTCGGTCATCCGTCATCCGATCTTCCGATCAACCGCTTTAGCTTTTTTTTCTTCCGATTTTGCAGAAAATTCATCGCTTAACTCCGGAACTCATCCTTCATCCGATCTTGATCACTTCGTCAAGCCTCGCCCGATCTCGATCATCTTCGCCCGATTTCATGAGTTCCCCTCAACTTGTTCTTCCGTTCTCCTCAACTTGTTATCTAGAATTAGCTTCCAAGAAACATAGTTGATAATGTTTTGGCATAATTAATCAAAACAAAAATATCCCAACACATCCCTTGGCCTAGAAGATGAAGACGAACCACTTGCCGCCAAAGCTTGAGTTTGGTGCCCTATCAACATCTCTCGCCGAGACCAAAGCTTGCAAACAAATCATTAGCGAGGCAAATTATTTCGTAAACTTTTGGGCAGAGAATGAAGTACCAAATTCATCCGAGTCTCCAGATTATAATCAGACTCGGAACTTCAAGTTTGTTCAGATGGGCGTCAATTTTGAGGACTTAATCTTTACAGGTTTGCCCTCCACCAATTTCAAATGACGACATCTCTCGCAAAGGTGATCCGGACGAAGTCTCGCATTTTGACTTCGTCGGTTGGCTCATCCGATTTTGGTGTGTCAAGAATCCACTTGTGCTTTTTGTGCGTTAGACAATTATAATTTTCCGTTTCCAATCAATATAGTTTCCATACTTATTCTATTGACTTTAAGTATAATAGCAAAGGATTAAAAGGTTACGACATCTTTGAACCGAAATAAATAATAATATGCATAAGCATAAATATATCACAAGGTTCGATCACATGTTTCATATTAAAATCTCAAAAAAAATATGAACACGATCACCAACATCTCAAAACATTTTAAATAAGCCACGTGGGGTGGGTCATTATTTAAACACATTCAAGAAAGTTACAAACAAGAACAGCTTATTAAACCTTTAATATCCAGATTAATAGTTGGGTTCTGACTTTGACCAATATAAAATTGACAGGGACTTGGGAAGTATATGCATATCAATTTTATACCTAAGTAATAATCATGATTAAATACAGAATCATTATTTCGCTTTGATCGAGCCTCGTGGGGAGGGTCATCATCGCCATTAGTAATAATCCACAATCATCCATTTGGAATTCATTCATGTGAAAGCTAACTTTTTGACCGCCCCGGGGGGAATTTCTCCAAAAGAATTCACAAATAAATAAATCATGGAGGTCAAAATTAATTCAATTTTATTATCCTAATAAAATTGTCAATTAATTATTTAAACATACTTAGTAATTTTTGATTGTGAGATTTTTTTCATTGGGCAACTCTCATGCAAACACATTTAAACAAATTAAATAAAGCACAAGAAAACACAATAATAAATCAAGCAAAGCGGAAAAATAAACATAACAGCACAAATTATTCAATTGTCATGGTTTGATTTTTCTTGGCTTGATTTTGAAGAAACGCCGTCTTGAATTTCTCCCACTCGATCGTCTTGAAAAGTACTCGATTTCAAACGCCACGCCAAGTAGCTCGCAGGTAAGGATGCACGCCCGCATCCTGGCCCCGCCCTTGGTCGGCCTCACCAGGCGACGCTACAAGATTCATATGGCCGCCACCTCGCCTTGCCCAGAAGCCTCGGGCCCTGCCAAGGCCCGCCTCGCCTCGCCTCCACCCCGCTCGGCACAAGATGGCCCCGAGCGAGCCCATTTTTCGTGCCGTGGCGTCGCCCGCCTGCGCTCGCTTCGTCCATGCCGATCCCGCCCCACGCCTAGCGTCACGCCTGCAAGACGCATGCCGATAAAACCGCACAAGTGCCTCTCTGACACGCGCGATGCACGCGTCGTCGTCAGACAGCCCGGATCTATCCTTAATTTTCTTCTCCGCCTCCGTTTCCGATCCTAAGCATAATCTATTTACAAAAAATAAATAAACCTAGATCTAGACTAGTCTATTACATTGATAAAATCAAACAAATCCTAATCTACTCGTGGATTTTCTCACGAGGCAAAACTAATTCGAACGAATCGAATTAAAAACCACAATTTATATGCATACATAAATAAACACATTAAATTCCATGACAATTGGATACCTGCAAAACAGATCTAGCAATTTTACTATCCAATTTCAAATTTAATGAAAATGAATTATATTACAATTTAAAAAATTCAGAGCCCGAAACCGAGGCTATTATATCAGTTGTTGGGGAATAAGTTGCACGGATCTATTCGGGATAAATATTTAAATACAAATTTAATTCTTATAATTATTACTAGCAAGAATTAATCCTATATTAATTCAAATAATAATTCAACAACAAATCATGCATATAATCAATTCACGTAAAACCTACGCATGCGGAATTTCTACAAGTTCACTTGAACGTACCTCTTGGAACGGTAATGGCCTCGTTGATTAAACACACCAAAAGAACCTTCTCAAGTATTCCCTTAATCCTTGCTCGACAATCCGGTGGTAGGACGCTTGCGAACAATTAACAAAAGGAAAATAAACTTTGTTGCACCACCTTTGTGGATTTACTAATTTTTCCAGCACATGGAATTGTATTTGGGAATGAAACACTCATCCCCTATTTATAGAGGAGTGGTGGTCGAATTTTTAGGGAAAAAACAATGTGGGAAAATTTTTTCTTGATCTCCAAGAAATCTTGAATATATCTCCTATATTCTTTTTCCCATAATTATAATATTCCACAAAATCTCACCTCCTCTTTGTTATAGAATATTTTCGAAAAATAGAGGCAAGAATCCAAGATTTGGATCTTCTTGAATTTATGAGATATTCTTGTATTTCAAGAAATACATATCTTTCATAATATCTTTTCAAGAAAATCAAGAAAATCTTTCTTTCCCCTTTTTTTCTCAAATTTTTTGAAATATGCTATATGGATAACCAAGTGGGAGATTTCTTGAATTTAATGAGATAATCTTGTATTCCAAGAATACATATCTTCATTCCATAACAAAATTCAAAGAAATTTTTTCTCCCCGTTTAATCCATAATTTTTGAAATTCATGGAAAAATAAAGCAACAATATTTATTTTATTTTAAACACCTTTTTCAGTTATTGGACTTTATTTTGGGTTACTTAGGGGGCCTTTAGGAGAATTAAGATTGGACCTTCCAATGGATCTTGAATTATCAATATTGAGCCACAATATTATTCAAGCTCATAAATATTAATTAATCCCACTACATAATTAATATCAAGACTATCCATCTTAACACATATTACAGTCAATATGGCTCCGGTTATTATTTCCCATGTTTAAGATTATCTAGCCCATTAATTAATTCAAGCCACTGAAATAGTTTTCCATTAATTAATATCTTTTGTCCTTGGTTAAGGAACGGTTCAACATTATTATTCATACCGGAAACTAGTTCCACTTGCAAGATTTGGTATGATAAAGTTTATGAACCTCCCAAGGGGGTAAATCGAACAAGCGCATTTGCATAACGAGATTCTTCAGATAAATCTTAGCAATCACATGTGACCAATAATATTGTCCAAGATAAAAGTATTGAATCTCGTTGATTCTCTACCCATGATAAGTCAAAGCAATAGTTACCAACCACACGTGATCCTATTTAAGGAACGAAGATTAAGAAATAACGAACCACCGAGGTCTAATTCTTCCTTGTTCGCCTCAAGAATTTGTCCCTCAGAGGTCCTATTCAAAGGCATCACCATGCACTAGTGTAATCTCTTGGTCAAGACAAGCCAATCCAGTCTTACACTTCAACCTTTCACGATGGATTGTTCATTTCCATCTAGGTCGTGAATGGTGTACTTTTAGTTACAAAGAGATTGTTAATTTAATCTTCGTGATCCGGGTATCACTAAATTAACTACAATGTAACACGTGACTATTTATTGAACAGCTTATGCAAGAAATATATGTAACATTCGATGATATTTAAAGCATCAGTGATAAACAATTTATTTCAGTAAATAAGTCTGAAATTCAGTTTTGATTATACAAAGTAAAAGCATACTTTCCAGTATAATCCCAACAATGAGACCAAAAAAACTTTTTAGGGATTTAAATCAAATTCGTCCCATAATTTTTCACCTTTACTGAAATGGTCCCGTAACTATCAACTTTTTCAATTTAGTCCCACATGTATTTAATTTGTTCCAATTTAGTCTCAAACCGTCGGAGATCAACCCAAAACACCCAAAACGACATCATTTTAGTCGCGTGTCTATCACATGCCCCTAATTTTTGCAACAAAAAACGATGTCATTTTGGGTATTTCTGATCAATCTCCGACGGTTTGACACTAAATTGTAACAAATTGAATACTTGTGGGACTAAATTAAAAATATTAATAGTTATAGGACCATTTCAATAAAAGTGGAAAATTATGGTACGATTTTGATTTAAATTCCCAAAATATTTATCTCCATATTTTGATTATAATAATTTCTACGTTTCAATCAAAGCTACATATTAAAGCTATAGTGTCACATTTTATTCAAGTTTTACTGTTTTGATCAAATAAAAATGATTCTGCCAAACTCGTCCTGCCTTACCTCTGTTTTTTGCTTCATTTTTTCCTCGAAGCTTCCTGCAACTTTCTTATGTAACTCTCAAAACCAAAAAGAGTTCCAATTTCATTTCATTCCGTACTTCAAGTACAATTAGAAACCGTGTGATTGAATATTCTGGAAACTATAATCCATCCACCTCTATATATATGGTACATACAATACAATTCACAAAAACCAACAACCACTTATTAAAAAAATAAAAAAAATTACATAAGTCCTCCCTCAATACACCCAAAAAAAAAATGTATCCTCTCACCACACTTCACTTACAAAAGATTTTCCAAAAGCTAGACAAAAATGGAGATGGCCTAGTCACAATAGATGAACTTATGTGGCTTCTCCAACTTGCCGGATTACATTCTAATCGAGACGAGCTCGAGCTACTTGTGGGCAATCACGCCCTAGACGCCCTCGATTTTATATTTTTTTACCAAATTTTAATTAAAGAGGGGTCTAGCAATAATATTGTACATGAAATTCAAGAAGTGGGGAGAGAAGATGAGATTTTGGAGAGAGATCTTCGAAAAGCTTTTAGGCTGCGTTTGTTTTGGGACTTACAAGGATGGACTTAAGACTTTGCGCTCCCCGTCTCATACGAGTTTGAGATTTAAAATCTAGTTTTCAAATCCCACATTCAATTCACACCTACAAATACCTATAAAATTTATTATTACTCTTCCCAATACATCACACTTTATACACTTTATTACTCTTCTCAATATAATATAATAATACAATATCAGCATTGATTTGACATAAAGTTAAATCTCAACCTACTCAAATCCCAAAACAAACACATACATTTACTATTCATCAAGAATTCTAAATCCCTGGATTTTAAAACCTTGACTTGCTCCGCACACTTAAATCCCAAAACAAACGCACCCTTAGGGTTTTTGATTTGAATGATGATGGATTTATTTCTTGTGATGAGCTTCAAATTGCGTTGTCAAGATTAGGGTTGTGGGATGAAGGGTGTGGGCAAGATTGTAAGAAGATGATTGGCGCGTATGATTCTAACTCGGATGGGTTGCTTGATTTTGAGGAGTTTAAGGTCATGATGTTTCTTGATTCTTTGGAATCTTCTGATTAGATAGGTGAGATTGTGTTCAATATTGTATAGTGTTTCATCTCTTTATATTTATTGATTATCATATTCTATATTTTTTGTTGTGTTCGATATAATTAATCAGCATTAATCGAACACGTAAGAGACACGTGTAATATTTATTAAAATAATCATGCCCGATGGACAAGTGTGCTCGCCGCTCGCCAACCAAACAAGTTTTGTTCGCCAGCTTACCATTCACCAACTAAGGTTGTTCAACCACTGGCCGAGCAAAATGATCCTGAAAGGAACATGACAAAGTCACCAAACGGGACGATCAGGGAAGAAGGAATCAAATAAAGCTGAGTCAAATCTGAGGACTCAGACAACCTGAATGCTCAGATATCCTGAAGGGTCAGTATGCTCAACACTCAGACATCCTGAAGACTCAGACATCCTGAGGGGTCAGTATGATCGGGGCTCAGACATCCTAAGGGGCTCAGACATCCTAAAGACTCAGACATCCTGAGGGGTCAGTATGATCGGTGCTCAGACATCCTGAGGGACTCAGACATCCTGAAGACTCAGACATCCTGAGGGGTCAAGATCTGCTGGGCTCGGACATCCCGGAGGGGCTCGGGACATCCCCGAAGACTCCGGACATCCCGAGGGGTCAAGATGCTCGATGATCAGATATCCTGAGGGCACAGACATCCCCAAGGCTCAGATGACCTGAAAGCTCAGACAACCTGAAGAACTCAGATATGCTCGATGAAGGCAACATTTCCATATAAGATTGACATGGTTAAAGGGGCGAACAAAGCATCCGGCCGAGCAAAAGATTGATTTGGACGATCAAAAGAGTGTCTTACAGACAAGCAAGTGCAAAGATCAATCTAGAAGACGAAGTTGGGAACGTGGCAATATTACATGAATTCTTGTATGGCCAAGTCTCCAAATTTCATGCTTGCAAAACCAAATTTCATGCTTGTTTGAGTGCTATAAATAGAAGAAAAAACAACAAGAGAAAGGGTTACAAAAAATTTCAAAAGAGAGGTGAGGTACAGAAAAATACGAGAGTTCATGCACATCAAAACCCTAGCACTCAGATATCAACTTTCCCAATCATCTTCATCTGTAACGATACATCTCCATGAGATGTGTCAAATATTGTACGTGTAAAACTCGCAATACTACATCCTGGCTTGGTATGCCCCCAGAGTAGTCATTTCTTGACGAACTTGGGTCAACAAATTCTTCTTATTTACAGTCTATTTTACACGTGCATGTTTTGTTTGTGAGTCGTTACCAAATTAGCCACATCATATTCCTCAAATAAAACGACTCGCGACAACTGGCGCTAGAAGGAGGGTGCTCAAAAAACCAACCCATACACAAACCCGTAGTTAGCCTAGGCAGAAAAAAGAAATAGAATGCCTCAATCTAGGAACACACAAACAGAGAGGTCGGGACAAAGTCGACCTCACGACCGGAAAGAGGCTCAGTGTCGGCCTCACAAAGATCAGACAGTGGAGACCATTAATCTTGAGGAAATTGCCAATGATCCAGCGGCCACAACAAAGGCCATCACTTTCTTGCTGCAAGCACAGAAAGAGAGGACTGAAAAAAGTTGGCCAAGTTAAAAACTCAAGATGATGAAGAACGACGCTCGCATACACCTGATAGTGAGCAAGTTAAAAAGAAAACTGGGAAGCGGGCTAATAAAAAAGCTGATGATACGTCCAATGACGAACAACCTCAAGGGTCCAGACCATCAACGTTTGGACGTTTGAGGCTCTCCGCCAAAGACCGAATCGGCAATAATAGGGGCATGGATCCCGGAAAGGAACAACCAATAAACATGCCCGTGACATTCGATCTTCATGATCATCCGATGCCGAACAAAAAATCGGCGGGAACAAAATTGTCTATCCATCATCGATTGGGTAGTCAAGGACGAACTTGGAAAGGGGATCGCCCTATCACGCAGCATGACCCACGGGTCCTCATGATGGGAAACAACCCCGATCTAAGTCCTCTTTTCGGCCCACAAAAATTTGCGGAAATGCAAAAATCCATCGAGGGATTACTAAAGCCGACCGGCAGCGACCAAAGGCCACCTCGGGCGAAAGCACAATAATACCTTTCGCCACTATCGCCATGATCATGGCGCTAAAAATACAAGAGAAAGTGGAAAAACACCCAACCATCAATTCCTATGTTCGATCGTCGAAGTCGACCCTCATGTCCATCTCAAAGAAATATTTCGACTTTATGATCGCGAATGGGTGCCACAGAGAACGCACGACGCCGATCATTCCCCATGACTTTGGGTGATCGGGCACATAGATGGTTCTCTACTTTGCCCGGCGCCCATCACATCTTTCGCTCAATTGGGACAACAATTTCTATCCCATTTTCATCCATGTGTGCTCGCCTCACAAAAAACAAAGGTCAGCGATTTTTTTCCCAACTAAGAGGTGAGTCTGATCGAGCATACATCGAAAGATTTGATAAATGTTTGTATGATGGGGCCCCAGTTGAAGAGGATGTTAAGATCCTCGCGGTGGTCGGAGGCCTGACTTTGAATACTGACATGTGGAAAGCCATGCACCAAGATTGGTCGAACACATATTCAGAATTTCGGGAGCGAGCAGCCAAAATCATAGTCATACAAGATTTGCTCGCCCAATCACGATTGGGTCAGGAAGTGCCAACTAAAAAAGTTTTTGGGAAGAAAGTGATGAATGAAGGGGGGTACAAACCCCCAGGCTCTTTCAAACCATTCGAAGAAAGAGCAGAAGCAAATGCCCTACGAAGTCTTCTGGGCGTTTCAGCGGAAACAATTTTCAACCAAATCAGAGATCGGGATATGTTGGATATGCCGAGAAGAATCATAATGGACAAGCATTGGCTTAATGCTTCCAAATATTGTAATTATCACGAGTACATCGGGCACAATACAGAACATTGTCGCGACTTACTTCGACAACTTTGGAAGCTATACAAAGATAATCGTCTTACCCAGTTCTTAAAAAAGCCATGAAAGCGAGACTCTAACGTAAAAAAATAAGACCCAAGAGGTAAGTTTAAAAGTGAACAAACATCCGACAAAGGATCCCGGAAGAAGCACGTAAGAGGTCAGAATTACCCAAACGAGGACCTCCTACTGTGAGAAGAGGTTGAGAGAGTCAAGAGATCCATATGATACGGCCTGAATATGGTCCAGTGGGTGGATGTTATCAAGCACCAACACTATCGAACAGACGAAAGAAGATGGAGATGCGTGCATGCAAAGCATCCACCAGGTGAAGGTGGCGAGCACATCAGCTAGCACGCCACCCTCTCACCAAATTATATTTTCAGAAGACGATCTCGACGGTATAATCACTCCCCACAATGACTCCTTAACCATCAGTGCTTGTTTCCTCGGGTTGAAGGTGCACCGCCTCCTGGTCTATACCAGAGCTTATGCGAACATTTTGTTCGTCAACACTCTGCACCAGATGGAAAAACAAGTTGGGGATTTGAGTAGCTATATTGAACCATGTGATCATACCATTATTGGTTTTGGGGAATCTGTAACCCTATGGTATGATTAGGTTAGGAGTCGAGTTAGAATCAACCCTAAATCCGGAGATCCGATGAACTAGAATGCTAGATTTTGTAATCGTCGATGCTCCGTCTACTTATAACGGGTTCCTAGGTCGCCCGTTTATTCAGGAATTTAAAGCGACCTGTTCTACTTATTACTATTGTGTCAAATTTCCAACACAAGATGGAACAAGTAAGCGAAAAGAGATCGGAAGAAAGTTTTCGAGATTGTTTGCTATCATGTGCACCAGAAAAACAAAACATCGTTAACATGATGGAGCAAACGTGGAAGATCGATGAGTCAAGCCAACAGGCAAATACGCAGCCAAAGTGTCCCTTGACGAACACAGGTTCGTCGAGCACAGCTCCCAGCGCGAACATAGAACGCGCGAACACAGTATCCGGGATGGCAACTCATGTCCCAGATCTAATGAGTATTGATCCACCAAACGAGCAGCCAGACCTAGAACCTCGCGTAGGTTTTGAACCTATGGAGGTTGATGACGAACACCGGGGGTCGATCCAAGATCCTCGATGGAAACAAAAAAGAAAGCGAGCAACACATGTCGAACAACCGAGTCTATCAACATCGAATCTAATGCATGAAGTTCGAAGTTAGAAGTGTTCATTGGTTCGGAATTACCTGAATCAATTCGAACAGAAATGATTGCTTACCTTCAAGCAAACTTGGATGTGTTCGCCTGGTCGCACGAGGACATGGTTGGCATTAATCCAGAACATGCATGCCACTCCCTCAACCTTGATCCAACACAAACTCCAGTAATCCAGAAGAGCAGAAAGTTCAGTCCAGATAAATATGCGACTATGAATAGTGAAATCAAAAAGTTGCTCGACAATAAACTGATTCGAGAGGTAAAATGCCCGAGATGGCTTGCAAACCCTGTGCTTGTTCACAAGTCCAATGGATCTTGGAGATTATGTATTGATTTCACTGATTTAAACAAGGCATGCCCGAAAGATAATTTCCCGATGCCGCATATCGACTATTTGGTCGATAATACAGCAGGCCATGAGCTCATGCCTTTCATGGATGCATTTGTTGGTTATCACCAAATACCCATGCATCCGGGCGATCAAAAGAATACGACATTCTGCAGTGAAAAGAATATGTACTGTTCACGTACGCATGCCATTCGGATTAAAGAATGCCAAGCAAAATATCGTCGTTTGGTGAACAAAATGTTCGGCGAACACATCGGCCAAACAATTGAGGTATATATTGATGATATTGTGGTAAAGAGCTTAACACAAGGAAGACCACATCACCCACCTCGCGACAAACGTTTGATATACTCGGGGAATACAACATGAAGCTAAATCCAAGAAATGCGGCTTTGGGGTTCACTCAGAAAATTTCTAACATATGGTCACCAATCGGGGATTGGGCGAACCCATCAAAGATTCAAGCTATGCTCGATAATCCCCAAGAGTGTGAAAGAGGTTAAAAGTTAACCGAACGCCTAACTTCCGTAAGCCGGTTTATATCATTTAACCGGGGACAAATGCAAACCTTTCTTTGATGCATTAAAGAAAGGAAATTCCAATGGACCGAGCATTGCTGTAACGCATTCAATCATTGAAGCCAGATACCTTGCAGATACTCGGACCTTTGTCAAAACTCGCCCCGGTGAACAACTCTATCAGATTCACGCATCCGAACATGCAATAAGAACCGTGCTCATTCGAAGAAGGGATGACGACTTGCCCATTTACTATGTAAGCCAAGTGCTCAAGAAGCCGAGCTCCGGTGACTTCCATCGAAAAACTTGCATATGCTCGTAATGAGTGTTCGAAAATTGCGACCATACTTTTTCGATCACTCAGTCGAGGTACTGACCACATTTCCATTACGACAAGTCCTCCACCGACCGGACACTGCAGGCAGATTACTCAAATGGGAGGTGGAGTTAGGACAATTTGGCATTACGTTCGCCCCGCAAACAGCAATGAAGGGCCAAGCCATGGCCGATTTTATGGTTGAGTTGACATATCCACAAATGCCCGAAAAAGCTGTCGACCAACCATGGCATATGTACGTTGATGGCTCATCAACAACTTCAAGAGCCAGAGCAGGCGTAGTTCTCATCAGCCCAACTAGACAAACATTCACAATAGCCATTCGTTTTGATTTCCCAGCTACAAATAATGAAGCTGAATATGAAGCTTTGATCGCTGGACTACAGATGGCTATGACAATGGAAATTCAGAGGTTGATGATTTACAGTGATTCTCAGATAATCGTTTATCAAGTGACAGGCGAGTACGAGGCCCGAGGCGAACAGATGGCACAATATCAACAACTAGCAAAAGAGTTGCTCGAGCATTTCGAACAAGTTTTCATAGAACAATTACCACGATTGGGTAATTCGTTCGCTGATGCTTTGGCACGCCTAGCAACAGCAGAAGGAGTAACGAACACAACGGACATTGTGGTCGTCACAACTTGTTCGCCATCAGTCCCTAGACTTTTGCTCGCCCAAGTAACAGGCGAGCAAGAAACCTGGATGTCTCCAATCTTGAGTTACTTACAAAAGGGATTTCTCCCTGAGAATATGGCACAAGCCACTCGCCTCAGATTGCAATTTGCTCGCTATACTATCTTAGACGAGCATTTGTACAAAAGAAGCTTCTCACTTCCACTATTGAAGTGTATTACTCCTGAAGAGGGTCGTGTACTTCTGGAGCAATTCCATGATGGAGTATGCGGAAACCATACGGGTGGGCTCGTCCTGGCGCACAAAATAATCAGACAAGGTTATTACTGGCCAACCCTCAAAAAAGATTAGCTCACATATGCTCGCGCATGCCACAAGTGCCAGGTACATGCCCCACTTATTCATAGCCCTCCTGAAGAATTAGTGTCAGTTTATAGCCCATGGCCATTTGCTAAATGGGGGATCGATTTGATCGGCCCGTTTCCTATTGGCACTTCGGGAGTAAAATTTGTTGTAGTAGCCGTTGATTACTATACTAAATGGGCGGAAGCCGAAGCCATTGTCAAAATCACTGAACAAAGAATGTGGAACTTTGTTTGGAAAAATATCATTTGTCGATTCGGGCTTCCTCAGTCATTAGTAATGGATAACGGCAAACAGTTCGATGGAAGTGAATTCCGACAACATTGTGCTCGCTTGGGCATAAAAAAACATTACTCAACTCCGTATTATCCCCAATCAAACGGACAAGTTGAAGACGTTAATAAAATTATCAAGCATACCCTCAAGGTTAGACTTGATAATTCCAAGGGGGGAGGATGGGCTGAAGAGTTGCCCGAAATATTATGGACCTATCGAACAACTTTCAGAACATCAACTGCGGAGACCCCGTTTGCCCTGGCATTTGGTGCGGAAGCTGTTATACCCGCAGAAATCAAAATTCTGAGTCATCGGACAATGACTTTTGGAGAGCACATCAATGACCAGGCGCTCGCCTTGAGTGCAGACCTGCTAGAAGAAAGAAGGACGGGGGCTGATTTCAAGAATGCCATGTATAAAAAGAGATCAGAGAAGTTCTACAATTCCAAAGTCCGAACACGCATGTTCAATGTGGGCGAGCTAGTTTTAAGACGAGCAATGGTGGTATCAAGTGGTGTGTTCGGCCGAGCATGGGAAGGTCCATTCAAAGTTACAGAACGTTTGCTAAATGGGGCGTATGACCTGGAAGACCTGAATGGAGTCCCATTGTCCTACTCGTGGAATGCGTCAAATTTGAAAAAATATTATCAATAATGACGAGCATAACCGGCCGAACAAAGTTAGCCACACAGCTAAAGCGAGCAAAGTCGGCCGAACAAAGTCAGCCATACAACTGAAGCGAGCATAGTTGGCTGATCATAATTGGCGACGTAGCTGAAACGAACACAAATGGCCGAACATAATTGGCCATTCATCTAAGACGAGTAGGACAATCCTGAAAGAAGAACACATTATGTTCGACACATATCTTCAAGAAAGAAATGCTGGCCAGCACTATCGAAAGACAGAAGATACGTGTCAGAACGAGTTGACAAGTGGTGGCAACCAAGAAAGGAACGAGTCAATCTTTGAACAAGAGCTGGCAAAAAGCCAAAAATATGTCAAAAGGAGGAGCAAAAGTAAGAGGGCCAGCACCAGCTAGCTATGCCAGCACTAGCTTGGGATAGTTCTATAAATAGAAGCATATTGATAGCTGAAAAAAGCAGAGAAAAAAAAGATGAAGAAGAAAAAAAAGAAAAATCTTCGCAGCTTATCGAAGAAAGTTGGTTCGGTATGCCTCCGCACGAAGAATCCAAAGACTCGATTCAAACTATCACTCTGCTAAATCGAGCATCTGGCCTAGTACGAGATTTGTACCACATATGTCACTCCGAGCACAGGTTGAAGCTCGTTGCGGACTCAAGATGCTCGGCAGAGTCATGGTTGCCACTCCACGTTACTCACTGCTTATGCAGTAGTAAATCACTAGTCCCCTATGCATCCCCAAAATCTCCTCCGAAGGGGAGGGATGTCATGGTGTCCGCTCGAAGCAAATAGCGGACGCTGATGCTCAGGCATCTACTGAAGGGGACAAAATGGTGCGAGGCCGAGATTTTGCTCAAGACCGATATAAACAGCAGATATACGCCGCCACATGTTATGTCCGAATCGCGCCCAAGATAATCACAACTTGTCCGGGGAGGGACAAATGCTTATCTTCTTCTTTGCTGAAAGCATGTTACTAAAGAAGGATAGACGTAATGATGTGCCACATGCTTGTCAACATCAATTCCCGCACAAGGTGAGACGGTTAGGTCTACTCAAGACAAGGTTTGAATCCAAAACCATAGTCTGATGTCTATAGTTGTGTAATAGATAGTCTTCTTCAAATGTAAAGGTTGTAATAGAATACAAAGTGTTGCAAAAAAGTATTTTTGTTCGCTAAGATTTTCTAGTTGAAGCCTATTTGAGGTCGCACCTAAGCCGGACGGGCCGAACAAAGATTTTAACGAGCCCAAGTCTATGTTCATCCGATTTAACGAAGTTCAGACTCGATTCCCGCGAAAAAAAGCGAAAGTAATGGGTACGCGATCGAGAAAAGATGACTCAGACTTTTACAGATACCCAGAGCCAAAGCGGTGATGAGCGGGGGTCGCAGCTAAATAAGACGGCCCTAGTACGAAGTGATCGCACCTAAATAAGACGATCGCGAACCAAGAAAGGGGGGGTTCATAAAGTAACCCATCTGGTCGCACCTAAATAAGACGATCAACCGATTGCAACGTCAATAAGACAATCAAAAACGAAAAAAGTCAGGAGCGGGCATAGGCAAACCCAATGTTCGAATTCATTCAGAAGAAAAGAGGCATAAACTAGAAAGCAACAAAGCGAATATCAAGCAACACAAGTATCAATCGTTCATCAACAACAACATTCATCCTCAACAAACAGGTTAGAGGAAACAGTTCAATATGCAAATCAACCATTCAAATTTCAAGTTGTTCGAACAAAACAAGAAGAAAGCAAAAATTTACACAAGTATGGAAGACACTATTCGAACAAAAAGTGAAGAAGACAAAAAATTACACAACATATGTTCGGCAAAGCAAAAATTACACTAAGGAGCAAATTCATAATTGGGGGTGGACGGAAGAGAAATGTCGAACAAATCATGCTCAGCCCCCTCAGCAACAGCTCCTTCAGTATGGTCAGGTCCAGTATGCTCACCAGGAGGTACATTTTGCTCGGTCACAGGAGGTCCCCTTTGCTCGGCTTGCACCTGATCGGACCCGGACTCAGTTCGGAGATTTTGACCAGCAACATCAGCAATGTTCACGTCTGAGCCATCTTCCTCATCCAGGATATGATCATCAACTTCGATCCCTTCAGGAAGAATGGAGAAATCACACAGATCGTTCAAATCTGACATCGAAAGATTGCGATCTGGTGGATTGTCGATCAAGTCTTCGCCGAAACCGAAATTAGTGGGCAATTTGTTCGCCCGAGAGCGTATGGCGAACAGACCGGATGGCATCGACAAATGCGCATATGTAGGAGAAGTTTGACATGGAATCAACATATTCTTCATCGTGCATCCTTGAATTTTTGAGACCCAAACGAGTGTTGGTCTCCTCAGCAATGATGAGCTGTTGGCCAAGCACATTCCTCTCACTTTCCATGGCCTCGACGCCAAATTTCGAGTTTACGGTTCGACATTCATTTCCTCCTGAGCTCTCCGTATGCTGACCACCTCCTCCTGAGAATGATTTAGCTCCTCCTTTGTCCGGCGAGCATCCTCCTGAGCCTGGCGAGCATTTTCTTGAGCTTGACGGGCATCCTCCTGAGCCTGGCGAGCATCGGCTTCTTAGAAGAGACACGCTTTTGAGCCAACCTCGGTTCATCACGAAGTTTATTCGGCTCGCCCACCTTTTTCTTGAAACTTCGATCGAGCCAAGTAGTTGGCATGAAGGTTGGCGGACTCAGCATAAACCTTCTCAAGGACGACCATAGATTGGCCCTGAAGTACCAGGCCAAGTCGCATATTTTCCAAGGGTGTGGGACCCGTAGTAGACTCCTTCAAATCAGTAGTCCATGCTCGAACAGGGGTCTGACACGCCTTTTGAACATGCTCGGGAATGCCCGGAACGTTACGAACACTTGGCGAGCAATAGTAGTTTTTCAGATTGGGCATCAGGGGCGCCAACCTGCTCAACCTGCACGTACACCCAAGCGAACAAACATGTCAAGGCGAACAAAATCAATCAAAAAGGAAATAAAGCGAACAAAATGTACCTGTTCGCACGAGCCGGATTCCATCCCAAGAATGATTTATCCTCAGGGGACCGATGCTCAGGATTCAAAGGGGTCCATGACCGGGGTCCAGCTGGAGGTGGAGAAGATGTGCCAACCTCCATTTCGACAATCTGAGCGACCGGGCCGACCGGGAGGAGGCCATATTCGATCGCTTTTGCAGAAGGAGTCTGGCTCACCCTAACGGCATCAGTGTTCGTCCGAGCCTATTCGCTTGGCGCGCTCGCCTGAGTTTGTTCGCTTGGCCCCTGCTCGCCGGTTTCCATCCTCGGTCTCTTCGGTGATGGAGCCTGTTCGCTATTCCTTGCTCGGCCGAACGAGTAGTCCTTTTCGGTCGGCTCGATTCCCCAGGGCCGGACGCAGATGCTGATGTTCGGCCTCGCCGCTTTCTACTGTTTGTTCGCCGAGACTCCCTTTCGGCTTTGAATTGAGCGAGCTCCTCGAGGTCTTTTTTCCTTCGAGCCATCTCGGTATGTTGGATGTACTCCACCGCCACAAATACAAAGAGGAAAACTATTAACAAAACAATTCATTATACAAAAAAGGGGAAGAGCGAGCAAAAAATACAAAACATATGCAAATGCAAAAAAGCAATCCTTACCAGCAGGATTAACAACAACAAGATGGTGAGGGGGCACGAACAAGCCTCCTTTCTTCCTTTGTTCGGCGGTATTCAGGGTCCTCACAGATCGTTCCGAGTGAGACTCAAGGTCAATTTGCCAAACGCTGCTAAAATAATCGTCGTTTGTCTCCTTGTCCGTCGCAGCTGGGATTCCTGGAATAAAGAGTAAGTTAAAATCAGTTCAAATTGAAGAACAAAAGACACAAAATTACTTACTTCGGTACACCCCAAAGTCAGTAGGGACGTCTAATCGAGCATCTGGTTCGCTTCCAGAAGCCGAGCTCTTCCAATCGCCCCCAAACGAACCAGAACCTCTCTTTCCAATCACTGATTTTGTTCGGCACGTCCTCAATGATCTTGCATTTGGCATTTGCCTGCATGAACAGCCATCCATGTTCGCCCTTCGGACGGGTCAAATGCACCAATCGAGCAAGTTCAGCTGCTGAGGGATAATATCTAGGCTTCATTTTGCCGAACAAAGTCAGGAAGCTCATGATCATATGCCACCCGTTTGGCTTCAGCTGTGTAATGGTAATATTCCATTCCACGAGCAAACGAGTGATAGCCGGGTGGAGAGGAAATCGAAGGCCGGCTTCCATTATGTCCAAATTCACGGCAACACAACCCTCAGGGGGTTAGTCTGCTCGCTCATCAGGACCCGGTGCCCAGAAAAAGACATCTTTGGGGGTTTCGTAATTTTTGTACAGTTGAGCGAGCATATCTACATCTATCACGCTCGCAATCTTGCTCGCTGGGTACTCATTTTCAACCCTAATTCTATGAGGTTGTTCGGGCCAATCAAAACTATAACGAGCATTATACTCGTTATATGTTGGACTATGAGGGACACCAACAGGTATATCAAGCTCAGTATTTTGCTCGCCGCCTATCCCTATGTTCGATTCATCGACATTCACAGCTATTAAAATTTCCCCCCTCACAATATCATCGCCTCTATTTACATCAACATTATCTACAATCCTAGACCTAATTTGAGGTTGGGGAAAAGAATCCTCATCTGAATCATTCGAAAAATCACTACGGACCAAGTCCATATCTAATTCGTTTAGGGCTTCGTCGGAATCGGAGGACAGAACGGCAAACGGCTGCTGAACTTGCCAACGAAACCCAGAATCCGAGACATTCGTCTCCGGTGCATTAGCATCGCTACTGGGGATTCTATCAACAGAGGGGGAAGAGAAACTACGGTGGTCCGATTCAATTGAAGCATAGGAATTTGAGCAAGAAGCCATAATCACAATGAGAAGAAGAATGCAGTGGTTACCTGAGGAAGATCCTTATTTGAATAATGAAGCCCTAATTTAAATTTTCGACGAAAAAAAAGATTAAAGACAGAGGCAAAAGAGAAAAGGGATTAAAAGGATTAAGGGGTGAAGTGAGGTATTTATAGATACCGGATTCAATTTTGAAAATCTGGCCCAGAATACGAAACAACATCAACTATGGCCCAATCGGATTATAACAGTCGGGCCCCATGATGAATACAAAGTGACCCGGCTGGGGGGTATTGTTGTGTTCGATATAATTAATCAGCATTAATCAAACACGTAAGAGACACGTGTAATATTTATTAAAATAATCATGCCCGATGGAAAAGTGTGCTCGCCGCTCACCGACCAAACAAGTTTTGTTCGCCAGCTTACCATTCACCAACTAAGGTTGTTCAACCACTGACCGAGCAAAATGATCCTAAAAGGAACATGACAAAGTCAGTCAAACGGATCAGATCAGGGAAGAAGGAATCAAATAAAGCTGAGTCAATTCTGAGGACTCAGACAACCTGAATGCTCAGATATCCTGAAGGGTCAGTATGCTCGACACTCAGACATCCCGGAGGGTCAAGATGCTCCTGGCTCGACATCCCCGAAGACTCGTGACATCCCGAGGGGTCAAGATGCTCGGTGGCTCGACATCCCGAGGACTCGGACATCCCAAGACTCGGACATCCCGAGGTCGGGTGATGCTCGGTCTTTTCGACATCCTGAAGACTCAGACATCCTGAGGGGTCAGTATGCTCGGGGCTCAGACATCCTGAGGGGTCAGTATGCTCGATGATTAGATATCCTGAGGGCACAGACATCCCCAAGGCTCAGATGACCTGAAAGCTCAAACAACCTGAAGAACTCAGATATGCTCGATGAAGGCAATATTCCCATATAAGATTGACATGGTTAAAGGGGCGAACAAAGCATCCGGCCGAGCAAAAGATTGATTTGGACGATCAAAAGAGTGCCTTACAGACAAGCAAGTGCAAAGATCAATCTAGAAGACGAAGTTGGGAACGTGGTAATATTACTTGGATTCTTGCATGGCCCGAAGTCTCCAGCTCATGCTTACCAAACCAACTCATGCTTGTCGAAGTGCTATAAATAGAAGAAAAAACAACAAGAGGAAGGGTTACAAAAAATTTCAAAAGAGAGGTGAGGTACAGAAAAATACGAGAGTTCATGCACATCAAAACCCTAACACTCAGATATCAACTTTCCAAATCATCTTCACCTGTAACGATACATCTCCATGAGATGTGTCAAATATTGTACGTGTAAAACTCGCAATACTACATCCTGGCTTGGTATGCCCCCAGAGTAGTCATTTCTTGATTTAACCGGGTCAACAAATTCTTCTTATTTACAGTCTATTTTACACGTGCATGTTTTGTTTGTGAGTCGTTACCAAATTAGCCACATCATATTCCTCAAATAAAACGACTCGCGACATTTTTCACTACAAGAAAACAGTGAAATTCCAACGGAATTTGGTGCTTTTACCATTGGAATCATTGATTCCAACGACAATTCCAATGGAAATCACCCCGTTGGAAAAGTGCATGTTGGAATTGCAAAATTCCAGCAATAATTAGCCAAAATTCTGATGGAATAATATTCCAACGCTGCATTCCAACGGATCGTCACCGCTGGAAGTTTCAACGGGTGAAATATCTTCCAACACATGTTTCATCGCAAATTCCAACGATAAATAGCCATTGGAATTTTTTTTCCAACGATTTTTGTCCTTTGGGATTTCAACGGTTGAAAAATTATCCATAGCCAATTCCAACTGTAAAAATTTCGTCGGAAAAAAAATTCCAATGAATATGACCATTGGAATATTCAGTTGTTGGATTTTTCACCAATGCAAATTCCATCGACAATTCCAACGATATATATCCGATGGATTTATTCCAACGTATTTTGCCCGTTGGAATTTCAATAATTGGAAAATTATTCATCACGATTTTCGATATCAATTCCTACGAGAAAATTTTCGTTGGAATAAAAATTCCAACGAGCATGTGACGTTGGATTTTTTAGATTGTTGAAATTTTTCCACGGCAAATTCCAACATCAAAATCAACTGTATTTTTTCATTGAAAATATTCCGTCGGATTTTAGCCATTGGAAATTCAATTGTGGAAATTTATCCATCGCAAATTCCAACGATATTTTTCTGTTGGAATAATTATTTCAATGAACATGTATCATTGGAATATTTAGCTATGAAAATTTATTATGTGTAGATTCCGATGCATTTCCAACATTATTATTCCATTGGAAAGTATTTCCAACAGACATGTACCATTGAAATACTAGGTAATATAAAAATACCAATATTTTTTAATTGGATTTTTTTTATAAATATTTAATTGTTTCATTGCTATATGAAAATGCCATGAAAAGGCCCTATCAAAATAAATCAAAAGAACACATCTTAGCAACATGCAAATATATAATCATATTAATCGAATATATAATAATTCCAAAGTCAAGTGCATATATAAAATAAGTAATGTCATAACATAAACAATAAATTATAGAAACCACAATCGTAAATACCAAATATTGACCATCCTCCCAACTATCAAGTAAATAAAATAGAATAGGTGTCTGGTGACATTTATTTATAATATTATAATTATATCATTATATTTTAAAATTAATATCATAATACTTATTAATTGATATCAAATCATTACGAGTATAAACTGATATAATAGTATTAAATGTTATACATATTAATTTGTAAAAGTAATAATATTAACTTACAAGTGTAATAGTATCAATTTCATAGTATAAACAAGTTTTGCAAAATAACTTATGAAAAAAAATGAGTAACTCCATTTGTAAAATTTCTTCAACTGATAAACTTCAATAGAAATAAATAATACTGCTGACTAAGTAATATTTTCAAGTGAAAACATGAGATATTGTTAATTGAAAATATCTAATATTATTTATTATAAATAAGGAGTAATATTTAATAAAACTAAGTAAAATATTATTTAGGGAGATAAAAAAACTACAGTTTTATGATATGAATATTAGAGAAATTAAACAAATAAATTAATTTCACATCTCTCTACAAGTTCGGACTTTTAGATGAGACGAAATTCTTTCAATGAACAAGTCACATGGAAAGGCTTGCCAAATTTTCTTTTATCAACGTTATAAAGCAAGAAATTATAGCTGGCTAGCCAGGTATTGATGAACTCTTAACCCTTGCCTCAAATTTATCGATATAAAAACGAATTGTAACTCTGTTTTTCCGCCCTTAGTGTTTGCAAGCAATTATAACAACTTAAAATCATTTTAATCTTTTAATTCTCAAACTCTTTTTGATTGGTTGATAAATAATTTTAAGTTGATCCTGAGATGTACTCAAACACCACTTTTAAACGACTTAAAATTGATTCTTAATTTTCCTTCACGTAAACATATGATTCTGAGATGGAAGATATATTATTAATCAAGTCAAGAGTCGTGTTGGTGTACTAACTACTAACAACTAACTTTGTCCGATAAAAAAAAAAAAAAGTCAAGAGTCGTACAATGTCAAGAAACGAAAAGTTCTCTATCCATAAAAAAAAAATCATCATATAAAAGGAAAATATATTAAAAGGAAAAGAGATGAGTTGTACTCGACTCAGTTTGTTTTTCTTTTGGCATATGAGATATATAAACCTTCAGGCTATTTTTGTTTCGTGCGGTAGAGGAATTGAGAAGATATTCTTGATTGAAAAAATTGTAAAAAAGTGAATTTGGATTTTGTTTAACTTTGATTGAAAAAATTGTAAAAAAGTGAATTTGGCTTTTGTTTAACTTTGATTAATAAGATGTAATAGGATAGAATTGAAAAAAGAAAAGTAGTAAAAAAATAAGTGATATTGAGATTATAAAGTAAAGTGTGTTATTGAAAAAATAAAAAGTATAAGAGAAATAGGATTATAGTAACTTTTGAATCAAGTCTACATAATCTTATATACAACATACTTGTGCTTTTAAAATTCTCAAGCCGATTTTCGTAAGCTCATATTAAACATAACTTGAAAGTCTCCAAACTCCGATACAAAACGTTCTATAAACTCGAATCAAATATTTGAGATCCGTGCTACCCCAAAAAAATTGTCCTATATAAGCTTTTGTTGACCCATGTTGTAAATGAGTAAAAAATAGGATGCAGGTTTAAAAAAATCGCTCGATGAGTTTCCTCCCAAATCCCAATATATGGTGTCAGTGGCGGATCTAGGATTCAAAACTTGGGGATACATTTGAGTAGAATTTAAAAACTGATGATACATTTGAGTATTTTTTTTCTTAATTATACATAATAAAATACAATTTTATTTTTTTAACACAAAGTATAAAGAGGGGTACATTTCATTTTTGGGGTACGATTGTACCCCCATGTACCCCTCTCCGTCCGCCACTGTATGGTGTAAGATAATTCAGCTCACGATTGAGGAAAAAGTGTTAGAGAAATAATATAAACAAATTAATTTCACATCTATCCATAAATTTAAACTTTTAAATAAAATGAAATTATTTCAATAGTTGAGCTCGACCACAAAGTTCAGGTCATCATTTTGTGTCAATATTTCATTTCTTTCCAAATCTTGTATCGATTAAAAAAAATTGGTATATGGAGATTATATTTTTTTATTAATTGTATTTCATGAATCATAATAAAAAATATATATAATTTTTGCACTTAAAGACGGTTCGGATCCCCTGTTTAATTTCTCTATTCCATCTCATATTCCACATCTTAGATTAATGACAAATGTACATCTCACCATATTAATAAATATAAGAATAACACACTAACATAACTCGATAGTCTATTTAGAAAATTATATTTATTTAAGCAAAACTAATTAATTCCTATCAAATCTCATTCCAAATTTTTTTATAAAAATATTTATAATTAATTAATTTAAGCTTGTTAATAAATAATTAAGTTTGTTAATTATTAATTGAATTTCGTGTATTATAATTTTAATCTATCATATAAAATTTAAGGAATTAAAAAATATGAAAATTTATTAGAAGAATAAAATATACTTTTTTTACGTATTTATAATTACATTTCACATTCGAACATAGTATGTGTTAATATAAAAAAAATTATATATAATAATGGTATTACATATATGATTTCACATTCTATCATTTGTATTAATTACATACAAATCTTATATTAGTTACATTAAATTTAATTATAAGTAAATACAAATTTTATATGTATTTAAATTTAATTCTAAGTACATACAAAATTTATATGCGATTGTCGAGTTTACTATTAAAATTTTATAATATTTTTAAATATTAAAGTTTTTATATTTTATTTTGTAACATATTTTGCCAATTTTTTATTCTATAATTTGGATTTAAATTTTATATGATAAATTAAAATTATAATACACGAAATCCAATTAATAATTAACAAATCTAATTTTTGATTAATATATATATATTTTTATATATGTGTAGCTTAAGTTAATTAATTATAAATATTTTTATAAGATTTTTTAGAATGAGATTTGGTAGGAATTAATAAGTTTTGCTTAAATAAATATAATTTCCTAAATAGACTATCTGGTTATATTATGGTGTTATTTTTATAGTTATTAATATAATGAGATGTATGCTTATCATTAATTTAAGAGGTGGAATAAGAGATGAAATTGGAAAATATAACAAGGAATCCAAACCGACTTACAAATGTTGAGTTTAGGTGCCTTCGGGTAGGCTTACGAAACAAATCCTCTTCTTCCTCCTCTCTCCCCCCTTTCTCACAAATAATCTTATATTCACGGCTCTTAACGTCAGTTTATAAGTAGGAGCAAATGATCAATTCCCACATTGATAACTATGACAAGTCAACAATTAAAAAACAATCTCATACAAAATCAGTATAATAAGTTTTAGGTCTGAAGTAAATAAAAAGCAAAAACAAGTGGGCTTCTGAAATTTATTTTAGTTGGCTAAAACCAATATAATCACGTCACGAGTTAGTATTCTGTAAAATTTGTTTACCATGAAATTGATTTTTTTTTTACATGTATACTCTTTAGTAATATAAGTCACACCCTTTAGTTATCACTACGATATCATCTGCTATTATATAAGTCACATCTTTCACTTTTATGAGTAATACTCTTTATAGTAAAAAAATCACACCATTTATACTAAAATATCATACTCTTTAGTAATATAAATCACATTATTTAACCAGTTTCAACGTGAAACTTGTTCACCTTATACTTTGTCTATCACATTGAAATTAATTATGTCACCAATAATAATTGACTAATAACCAAAATAAAATGAGTGATGATAAGGAAAATAATTTATACAAACCCTTCAAGAACATTTGCTTAAAAACTCATACAACTTTTAATTTTAAATTTCCAATTCCCCTTGGAATCTTTTACTATTAAATTTCTTCTCATATGCTTTGCCCCTTTTTGACTCCTAATAAATTCGTGACGAGATTTCCAAAGCATTTATTACAACGACGACAACATCGTATCGTAAACGTTCCACTGAAAAAGAACCCTCCAGTATTTAAACCCTGCAGTGTTCATTTTTACACTAAAGTCGTTCAACTCTTGAAAGTTGGGTGCACTGGTGGTTTGAATTAGTAGATGAAATTGGAGAGAACCAGAGTGCTCAAACTAGGTCTTTTTTTCCTTTTCTATTATATCTGTTTCTTTATCAGCAAACATCCATGCACGAATCTCACTGATTATGACTTGCCAATTTAAGCGGAGATTCTGCATTTCTTTTTCATTTTATGTTGTATTTGTTTTATTTTAATTGAAAGTATACACCATATTTAACAACGTTATCATTAATGCACATTGCATAGTCAGAAAAAAAATGTAATAAGAAATAAATATTAGTTTACGTACAAAAGATTAAAGGAAAAACGGGCATTTGTACCAATGTTCACATATTAATTGATAATAATATAACTACAAAATAGTACTCCCACCATCCCAATCTTAACAGGTGGTTTACTGTGTGCTCGAAGTTTAAGAAAGAGTTATTTATTAGTATTTTAGTTGATAAAATGATAAAGTGTCGGGGGTAGAAAGGAGAATTCAATTTTATTGAAGAGTAGAATAATATTTATTAAAGATGATAAAATGATAAAGTGTTTAGGGTGTAAGAGAGTGACATATGGTAAATAAATGGTTGTTTAAATGATGTGAGTTAAAGTGAGTATTTCCATTTAAGAAAATATGCAGTTAAGATTGGGATGCTCAAAATGAAAAGAATGCAGTTAAAATTGGGACGAATGAAATATTAAATTAAAAAGCAAAAAGTTCAATCAAGTATTTTCATATTTTATGAATCATTAAAGAATAATAGGTCTTTTGTGAAACTTGTTCAGTTTATATTTACAGACATGATCCTTCAATTATCACAACCAATATTTTTTAGTAATACAAATCACATTATTCAGTTATCATTACTAATACTCATATTATAATATAGAGATTACATTTTTGGTAGTCCTGTAACTTTGCTTCGTTTTGAAATTGGTCCCAATTGTTTTGATTTTTTGATTTTGGTCCTGTAAGTTTCTAATTTTTTTGAAATTGGTCATTTTCACCCTACAACAGGTTACCAAGTAAGTAACCGCCACGTATGTAATTATTTATTTTTTTTCTTTAATTTTGAAGCACCACTTGAACTTTTTTAATCCTAATAATTTTGATCGGCTGTTGGATTGGGTTTATAAAAAAGTTGTATATTAAAAGACAAAGTGAATCGGGTCAGGTTACTGAGTCTAAACTGACTGGAAAATCAAAAAGTAAACTAAAATACGCAGAAAACCACTCTTCCTCCCTAAAAAAAATACGCAAAAAAATTCCGACACAAAATTATTAGAATTAAAAAAGTCTATGTGGCATTTCGAAATTAAAGGAAAAAACAAAATAATTACATAAGTGGCGGTTACCTGTTTGGTGACTTGCTACAGCAGGTTAAATGACCAATTTCAAAATTTTTGATAACTTATAGGACCAAAATCAAAAAGTCAAAACAATCGGGACCAATTTCAAAACGAAGCAAAGTTACAGGACTACAAAAAACTTAATCCCTATAATATAAGTTGCATCATTTAGTGTTATGAGTAATATTCTTTATATGGAGTAGTAAAAATGTATACCCTTCATTTATTATAACCAATACCATTTATTAATAGAAGTTACACTCTTTAATTAATTTCACAAATTTTTATGTGAAATTTATTCATCCTATACTTTTTCATTAAAGAAATAAGTCAAAAGTATTAATTCATTTAATGAAAATATTAATACTATTCAACATATTACATTAATATTTCTTTTTATATACATTTCACTTTTGTGAATCAAAATTGCCTCCAAATTACGCATATAATTTTTTCCCTCGAACAAACAAATTCGGTGGCAAATCTGGGATGTATCTCAACCTTTTTTAAAGAGATGAATGTAATCAAACTTTTTCAAATTAAAAGGAAAAAAGTATCTCAGAAGATTAAACCAAATTTCCAGCTGGACAAAATCCACACACAAAGATTACAATTCTGGGAATATGAATCGTCTCTTTTTGGTTTTCAGAGGTTTTTCAGTGACATGTTAATTTTCAGCAAATTATCTCCCATTTCTTTCTTCCAATTTCTGCAACAAAAATAACAAAATCAGCCATCGCCATGATTACGAGCTCAATTTCAACCGCCACTCCGACATTCATAAAGATCATAGCCTTCTCTCTCCTCTCCTTCGCCGTTTTCTCTTTCGTGAACGTGCCTCTGTTTTCCCCATAGAAGGAGCGCAAAATCAACAGATTTCCTTCTTCAATTCCACCGCCACGACCGCTGCTTCTCTGCCGCCGCCGCCGCAGCGGCCGGCGGTGGTGTTGGAGAGAACGGGGATTATAAATGAGTTTGGAGTGATGACGGATGATTTCGTGGTTGGGGAATTTGATGGAGGGCTGATACAGAGTGTGGTGGTGAATTTGAATAGCAGCGGTGAGAGGGAAAAGTGGGAGAGTGGTGAGAGGAAGGTGATTAGGGTTGAGAAATTCAGGGTTTGCGATGAGAAAATGGTCGATTTTATTCCTTGTTTGGAGAATGTTGATTCGATTTCTAGGGTTAATTTATCTGAAAAGTATGAGAGGAATTGCTCTCTGAATGGGAAAGGATTGGATTGTTTGGTCCCGTGGCCTAAAGGATACATGCTTCACATTCCATGGCCGAAAAGCAGGGATGAGGTACAAAATTTCTTGATTTGAAAAATTTTATTGCTGCAAAAATTTAGTGAGATTGATTATTTGTTTAATTTTTAGTTGGTTTTTGGATTCTGGATTTAGAATAGCCAATGATATATATGGTCACCAGCAATGTGGCTGCTAATGAGAGATGAAGTTCATGATTTTGATAAAATTATAACTACATTGGATATATTTGAAAGGGAGTAAGCAAATTTCAGTTTATAAGAATGTTCTTTGGCTGAGGTTTTGCCATTTTGGTAATAGAGAACAAATTCTTGATTCTGTAAACAATTTAACAAAATGTGGAATTGTCTCTTGGAATGTTAAATTACTGGTTTATAGCAATAGCTAGTCAGCAATTGAGAAGTAGTGTTTCTTCCTAATTCGAAGAACAATGTTCTTTCTTTTTATTTAAATGTACATAATTGAAGAGAATAAAATGTAAAAATGCAGGTGTGGTTCAACAATGTACCTCATACACACTTGCTTGAAGATAAAGGAGGCCAAAATGGTGTATCAAGAAAAGATGGTAAAATTAAATTTTCAGGAGAGGGACCTCAATTTATCCATGGTGCAGATCAATACCTGGATCAGATATCCAAGGTTTGTTTCATCTCTATCCTCCCTTTATTTAAGAGGTGTTTGCAAACTCTACTCACAGCTTCGAAGCACTTCTCAAAGTCTAAAGCTGTGAGGGGGCAACTTAAAAAAAAGAAAAGGAAAAAAGAGTGATTTCCCTCCATGTGCTTGCTTTTGTGAACACCCCCTTAATTGGTCAACTTATCCAAGCATGATGTCTAGAGTAAAATGAATGTAGATGGTTCCTGAGATTACATTTGGCCAACATATACGGGTTGCTTTAGATATTGATTCTGGGATAGCAAATTTTGGTGCCTACTTGATGGAACGAAACGTGACAACTCTGTCAATAGCTTCAAAAGATTTTCATCAGAAGAGTCAACTTGCTTTGGAGCGAGGCGTACCTGCAATGATAGCAACATTTGGGGTCCGCCGTTTGCCTTGCCCAAGCCAAGCATTCGATTTGATTCATTGTTCTCGGTGTAGGGTTAATTGGACTCTTAATGGTATGCTTGTTCTCATTTTGATATCAAACAAAATCTTGAGTTCTGTTGAAGCAAAATAAAGTTTTCATTTCACATGTTGACCTGCTTTTATAGCGCCTTGATATGTATTTTCATCATTTAAAAGTTTATATTAATCAGAATTTCGTCGTTCTTTTGTTGTGGTGAAGATGGGATATTTCTTCTTGAGGCAAATAGGTTACTTAGAGCTGGAGGATACTTTGTCTGGGAAGCACAGCCTGAAGAACAATGGAGAGGTAGCCACTTTCAGTTTCTATCTGTCTAGTGTTTAACGATCAAACTTTATCACATCTCTTTTTCTGTGAAGTAAGGGAAAATCTTATGTAAACCAGTTTCATCATCCAACTGGTTTGTGTTTTGTGTGTATATTTACACAATATTGCTAATTTCATTAAAATGTAGTATTAGTTATCAATATTGGTTGTTTCATTCAAAAATATTAGTTGTTATACTATAAAGTGATAGTTGCGAAAAATTGTACGGTAAAACTGTTTTTATGTAAGACCAAATCCTGGAATATTTATGCAATTTCTTCCAAGATCATAATAATCTTAAATTTTCGCAGAAATGGAGGATCTTACCAGCAACCTGTGTTGGAAACTAGTAAATAAGGAAGGACAAGTTGCAATTTGGCAGAAGCCTCTGAATAATAGCTGCTATCTCAACCGTAATCCTAATGTAAAACCTTCTCTACGACACCAATGATAATCCAGATGATATATGGTATATATGCCTATTCCATTTCTTTTGTTCTAGCTTGAATTATGCTGTATACCTTTGGAAATTTTGCATTGAGAGCAATCATAGTATGCTTAAAATAATAAAATATTGCAAAGGATTAAAAAATTCCACTTCTGTAATAAGGTTATATATTTGATGTTTTGCAGGCATGCGAATGTGAAGGCATGCATAACCCGTTTACCTGAAAACGGCTATGGAGTCAACATTACGAACTGGCCAGCCCGCCTGCATAGTCCACGGACAGGCTTTTTAGCATACAAATGGACGCTTATAAATCGAGGAAAGAACTATACAAGGCAGATTCAAAATATCATTATGATATGGTCCAGGGATACATCGGTGCTTTTCACGTGAATCAGTTGAACATACGAAACGTGATGGACATGAAAGCAGGATATGGAGGGTAATTACGCCTTTTCTTTCTTCTTCAATTATAGTGTTTCTTGTCTGGATTTTGACATTTTTGTAAACTGCAGATTTGCAGCAGCTTTTCTTGATTTCCAGGTTAATAATTGGGTTATGAATGTTGTTCCCACTACTAGTTCAAATACGCTGCCTGTGATATACGATCGTGGTCTTGTAGGAGTAATGCACGATTGGTATGTACGTGTATATATTTCTTTGTATTTTGCTCTTGTATTTTTATATAGATAGCATCTGAAATGGAAACTCTGACAGGTGTGAGCCATTTGATACTCCTCCAAGAACATATGATCTGCTGAATGCAGCAGGTCTTTTTTCAGTAGAACAGAGAAGGTACAAAGTTCAATCAAGTGTGTGATTTTTCTAAATTTTAATGATGCAAGTCTGAAGATAAATTCTGATCATCCAGATGTAATATAACAAACATCATGCTGGAGATGGATCGGATCCTAAGACCAGGCGGGCGGGCTTACATACGAGACACTACTGGTGTGATAGATGATCTCCAAGAAATTGCAAAAGCGATGGGATGGGTAACCTTCATGTTTGACTCTGGAGAAGGCCCCCATTCTAACTGGAAACTTTTAACTTGTGAGAAGCGATTGTAAAGCATTTTTTTATTTTTTTATTTTTTGCATTATACCCTTAACAAGGGAAAGAACAGTAATTTCCTTTCATATGTTTACACATACATGCCTGATTGTAGAATAGGAAAGATTTTGTGGAATGTGAGGACATTCCAATTTTTTTATATGAATCCATGAATGATTCTCTTAATACTCCATCCGTACCAAAAAAAAAGGATTTAATAATATTTCACATAGTTTTAAGAAGAAATTAAATATTGTTGAAATAGTAATTTTTTTCTTCCTATTTTGCTCTTACACAAGCTTAAAAAGATGTTCATTGAAATTTTGCTAAAAGTATGCTAAACAGAGACATTTTGGTCAATATGCTTTCATTAGGTACCTGTTTGCAATTTCAAGAAATGCTCTAAAAACACTTAATTTTTTTAAAACCATGTTTAACATTTCAAGAAATGCTCTAAAAACACTTAATTTTTTTTAAACCATGTTTAACAGCTTTAAAGATAAACACTTCTATAACATATTTTAGAGTTTTAAAGATGAACTATAATTCAGAACACAATTTTGTATTCATTTCTCATTTCTACAATCTAATGTAGTTGTCTCCAATTTTTTTGTTACCCAAAAGGATTACAATCCCATATTTCAAAAAATAATTTCAAGTGTTGAAACTACAAATATTACTCCAACATGTTTTATGATTGTGATTGTGATTCATATGAAAAGTAAAATAGCAAGTTTGTAGCCAAGAATAATGCATAAGAACCTCACCAGATAACTTATGAAAGCTGTTAACTAAAATATTTCATCTACATCAAATCATCAACACTCACCATGCTAAAACAAGAAACCCCTCATAATCTCATCATTTTAGCCAACAGATTATGCTACCTTTGTCGTTGCATCTTTACTCGCAGCAGCAGTATTCACTTGTTTCGATAAATAAGCTTCGTAGATTTCCACCACCACACGGGGATCCTTCTCCACAAGCTCCAAATACTCCTCCCGTTTACTCAGCTTGTCCATGTTTTCCAAGATCAACGAGAGGGCTGCATCGAGCAAACTCTTGGCACCGTGCTGGTGAGCGAAAGCATAATAGGGAAGCGAATTCTCCCAGTTAAGTCTAGACATCAGATACTTCTCACAGTAAGTCTTGAGATGCTTCACTTGATATTTTTCAGCCAACACTAAGAGATCACAGGCCATGTGCTCATCGAGGCATGCTTCTGCAGTGTACAAATAGTTGATGAACGCTCGAAGGGCATCGTATGATACGTCGCTTATCTTGATGGTTCCACTCAGGCTTTCCTCCATTTCATTTTCGAGCATTGCTCTGAAAACTGGAGATCGACTTGTCTGCTTGGAATAGTCCATGAATAAGTAGACATCAATGGTACAAGATATGCTATTTATGTGCCACATTAATCAGATATGATTTCAGAAGACAAACTCATATGTGACGGTCTCATGCATGAGACGGGTATAACCTAGCACAAATCACATCAACCCTTCCCAAAGTGTTAAAGCTTCAATGTGCAACTTATGCCCTGTCTCATGCAAGTATGCATCTTTCAAGAAATATTGTGTTTGTTTCAGTAGATTCTTCTGAAAAACACACAAATAGGCAAATGTATTCAATCAAATGTAGACATATGTGAGTATATAATGTATAAATAGGTAGTAAACACTATACCTAATATCTGTAACTGAATGTATTTGGTCAATTGTAACATCTAATCCCTAGAGTTTAAAATTCAACCTTCAAATTAACAGCTTAAGTAACAGGCCCGACCTAATTTTAACCACAGTAATAGAAAGGGGAAAAAGCCCGAAAACGGTGAAAAGAGTACTATACCAGTACAGCCCGATGCGCAGGAATTGAAGGCGGACTGCACTGCAAATCATCCGAATCCGGCGAACCAGTAGCCACCAAAACGACGTCGGAGAAGCACGGAGTATTAGCCCTAGATACCGAATTCGGGCCGATACAAAGCAGGCGAAGAAAGTTGACCTTTGACTTGAGGTCATCGATCTCGCGTTTCAGCTCCTCCTCCGTCTCGCCGGCCTCCTCATAGCACTCGCGGCAAGTTCCGGCGTCGCGATCGCCGTAATCCTCCTTGCACGACAAGCACTTCATCCTCAATCGCCGCCTCGCCGCCGATGATTCCTCCTCCACGTCATCGTCGTCGTCTTCGTCAAAGTCTACGTCGGAATCGTCGGACGAGAACCGCCGTCTACGGTGCTGGCTCCGCCGCATTTTGTACTGGCTCTCACTCTCTCTCTCTCTTTTCAATTGTTATTTTTTTTTTCTTCTCTCCGGTACTTTTTGATGCCTTTCGTGCGTTTTCCTTTTAGGAGATTCTACGACCGAGATTTTTGCCTATATAATATATCGAACCTTGAGGTGTAAAAGCGTTTTTTAAGTTGAAAGTCGATAGCGACTTTGACTGAAATATGAGAAATTTTGCAACTTGCTAATCGTTTTGTATGAAATTAAGAGTTCGGTAATAATTAGGAATATTGATTAATCGTTGCCCAAATTGATACTATGATTGATTAGTCCCATTTCCGATTTTAACTTCTATATAACTCCAATATCTTTATATACGTTTTACTGTTTATTGAGTCAGATTATAGTCGACATCATACTGAATAATTGTGCTCAATCTCGTTAGTTATGTCCTAGGACATAAATTGAAGATTACAAAATGTATGTTTAAATAAAATTTGACCTAATCACACACTAAATTGAGTGTTGGTAGGTTATCAATTAATTGAGAATATAGTTACAACACCACTGCCTATGCCGTGAGGTTATGAATTTGAGTCACGCTCGAAAAAAAAAAAGAGAGAGAGAGAGAATAGATTTAGAAGGAAGTGAACGAATGTGTTTCTGCTATATAAGAGTTAAAATTGGAATGATAGACAATGAATACAGTTCAAAAAAGCAAGTGTAATAAAACTTCGGTGAATGCATTGTCCAAAGATTATGTGAATGTCATAAAAAATGGCTACAAAAAAGGGGAGTATTGTGTGAGAAAACCTCATGATTTGACTGATGCGTTATAAGCTCATGGATCTTATAATATAGTAAATGGGACTCCGTTTGATGCATGAAACCATCTCATATAACGTTATACCATAAAAGGATCCACAATCTGAACTTTGTTAAATAGCGCGAAAGACAGGGTATACGATAATCCTAGAAAACATTGCACATTATATATTTACACCAAAGTTAGAGACGGAAGGAAAAGTCGACATAACTTGCAAAGAGTCTTTGAAATCAAGATTCAGTCCTGATTTCCAACAAGAAAACGGTTTTCATTTGAGCTCAAACCTGTGGTATGCAACGGTTTTCTCCTCTTCACTAGATGCGACGCGGCTTTCCTATCACCTTGTGCCTCCACAGAACGCATTCTCTTCGGTGGGCCTTACACCGTCTTTAGGAGGGCCTTTCTACTTCAAAAATTGTTGAAGTTCTTCAACTTTGCAATGTGAATTGGACTGTCCCGGTTTGGGTTCAACTTCAAGGTCTCCGGATTGGATTGTTGGCATCGAGAGCCCTTAGCAAGATTACATCTAGGATAGGGAAGCCTTTTGTCTTGATCTCAAGGCGCGCAAAAAGAGATGTATATCTTTTGCTAGGATTTTGGTGGAGGTTGATGCCTTAAAGGAGCTGCCGAAAAAACTTCCCTACAATTCCGGGGCCTAATTATCGAAAGAAACTGTTGTTTACGAGCACACCCCAAATATTGCAAGGCGTGCTCTTTGTTTTGGGCATTTGGAAGCGATTGTGCGATCGGTAACAAAAAAATTGGTCCCAGCCGCGGATTACGCCCCCCAAAAGCTGCTTGGGCGGTCATCCATACTCGTCTGACTCAAATATTGCTACTTGACCTCTATTTATTCTTTGAGGATTTGCCTAAATTTCTTTGGTACAACCCTTATATTCTTCTTTGGAGCATAAAAACCAGAGCAGGTCGCCTCGTACAACTCAAATTATCTTTCTTGACCTCTATTCTTCTTTGAGAGGCGGGTCCAACTTATTTCTTTGGTACAACCCTTATCGCCGGCTTCTTTGGAACTCAAAAACCAGGTCCATGATCTTCTTTGGAATTTCTCACCAAGGTGTTGCACGCCACGTGTAAGTGAAGGTATGACTTTAACCGCCCCGGTTCTAGGGTTGTGAACTTGCTCTTCTTTAATTTCACGATAACGTGCCTTTGGATGAGAACTTACTGGGTTCATCTTTGGTTATGCATAGGTCGAACCGATGGTTCTAGGGTTGGTGGCGTTTGTGATTTAAATTCGAACCTTTGTCGACATGCTTGAAAATGGTAAACCTGTATGTTGATGTGGTGAATGTTGGTAAAGTGGATGGTGTTCAACTTTAGGCGGTGGAGGCCCCGTTTACCTTGGTTGAGTCCGATAGGAAGAAAAAAAAAAAAAGGTGGTGGTTTCAGTGGTGGGGACAAGGTGCGCAAAGCCTTGTAATTCGTCGTGCATAGGCACGTAGGCAAGAACCCCATCGTTGGCAATGGTGGGCGTCGTTCTACCATTAGGTCCCCCCTTTTTTTCCTTTTCTTTTTCCCAATGCGGATTCTTCTTGGAATATTGGGGCTTAAATCGATCCTTAAGCAAAAATGTTTGCCTAATTTTTTAAGAAAACATAATTTGGATTTTTTTGGGTGTTGTTGAAACCAAATTGAAACTCCTTATGTTGGATTTCTTGATGAGAAAACACCTTCCTAGATGGGATCAAGTGAATAACCCGATATCATCCGGGGTGGGCGATCTTAATCTTATGGAACCCTTCCAAAATTGATTTATATGTGATTTCTATGTCTCCTCAATATGTGCATTGCAAAATTGTTTGTAGAGAAAACGCATGTTTCCTTTTTGCGTTCTTGTTGTGTATGGTTTCAACATTGTGGTTAACCGTCGTGATCTTTGGGGAGTCTCTCCGGATCGGTGGTGAGCGATCGGAACCCGGGTGATCCTTGGGGATTTTAATTGATAAAAGCTCCCAGGAAAGGATTGAAGTGCGGTGTCACCGCTTATGAGATGAAGGATTTTCGGGATACTGTCTTTGCCTTAGGTTTGAGTGATGTTCAATCTTATGGTTGTTTCTTCACTTGGAACAATAATGAGGTGTGGGTCCAAAATTGTGAGGCTCTTGTCAATCTTGTTTGGCATGCAAATGCTCTTCTACGGTCTCTTTGAGGCTTTGCTTCTTTTTTTTTTCGGATCATTCTCCGATTGTTGTTTTCGTTCTTAAACATAGCGCTTTGGGAAAAAAAACTTTCAAATTTTTTTTTTTAATATCGCGGGCCTCTCATCCTGATTTTATCCTTAGTCTCGATGTGTGGTAATACTGTCTATGGTACCTCCCAGGTTTACTCTTTGTCAAAAGTTAAATTTTTTAAAAGGTGATTTGAAATCCTTGATAATTTGCATTTTTCTCTCACATCACTTGAGAGTTAGAGGGTCATCTACTCTTGAACTTGAGCAAAATCAACTACTTCTTGACGGGATCCTTACGACTCTGTCCTTTGTGAGAATAAAAAAAGGCCGCTTGCTAAAGGCTTCATTTCTCGCGGAAGTAGAAAAAGTTTCTTGTCCCGAGAAGAAGGCTAAGTGTGATTTTTCACCAAAAGTGACAAAAATACAAAAAATTTTTCATAGCATTGTGAAGAGGAATCGTGGTGGGAATTACATTTCCTCCATCATTGTGAGAAATGGGGTTACTACCATTACCTCGAGCAAGTGGCTAGTGAATTTGAGGGTTTTACTCGACCTTTTTGGTGTGGAGTCTCATCGTATTTCGACCGATCCTACGTCTTTTCGTGGGCCCTCGCCTTTCTACGATTGTGATATCGTAAACCCCATTCGTCCACTTTACCTTTCGAGGTTAAACATCTTTATTTTTGATATTGTGGATGATAAGGCTCGGGGTCCGATGACTTTTCTTCGGTTTTTCAAAAATTCGTGGAGTGTTAATGGGTAGTCATATTATCGTATTCTTGTGTTTGAATTTTTCCAAAATGGTAGGATTTTAAAAGCAAATTAATCATACTATCATTTCTCTTGTCCCCAAAACTACCCATTACATCTCTGTTCGATTTTAGACCTATTGTTGGTCAGAATGTGATTTATAAAGCAATTACGAAAATCATTTCGATAGCTTGCCCCATTCTTCCATTACTTGTTGATAAAGCTCGGCGGCCTTTGTGAGTGGTAGAAGCATGGTGATAATATCTTTCTTTCTCAAGAACTTTAGGGGGTATCTTTAGGAAAGCGCTTTCCTCTCCTAGATGTCTTATCAAAGTTGACCTTCAAAAGGCTTATGACTTTGTGTCTTGGGGTCTTTTTTTTGAGGTTCTTGTAGGGTTGGGTTTTCCTTCTATCTTTGTAGGGTGGGTTATGCGGTGTGTTTTTCTACTCCTACTTTTTCCATTGCTCTTAATGGTTCCTAACGAGTTTTTTTTGCGAGTAAGAGGGGTCTTAGGCGGGGGTGATCCCGTGTCTCCGATCCCTTTTATTCTTTGCATGGATTACTTTTCTAGGCTGTTGAAGAGTAGGGATAACAACGATTTTAATTACCACCCTAAATGTCTTGATTGATTTCGAATAACCCACCTTGCTTTTTCTTGATGACCTTATGTTATTTGCTAGGGGTGATCTCCTTCTATTCATATTTTGGTTAATTTGCTTGGACGCGTTCAAAGCCACCCTCGCTTGGGTATTAATGCTTCAAACTCTAACATCTTTCTTTGCGAGGTTTATATGGTAGGGACTTGGATGACATTTTGGAGTTGTTGGATTATCCTCGGGGGTCTTTTCCGTCCGCTATCTTCGAGTGCCTTTGGTCGCCTAAAGATCGAATGTGGTGCATTACGCCTCCTCTTTTGGATCGTATTACATCATACATTTGTTCTTGGACAACAAAACACTCTTTTCTTATCTTGGCCGTATGGAGCCTATTCGCTCGGTCATTGAGGGGGGTGCTTTTGGTTCTGATTTTCCCTCTTCCTAATGTTGTTATTAATCGTATTATTAAACTTTGCGGGGCATTTCTTTGGAGTGGAAAGAGGCCACTTGTGGGGTGGAAAACTATCCAATCTCCCCAAAGGATGAAGGTGGCTTGGGTATTCGAGATGCTAAATCTTGGAATGACGCCCTCCTATCTCGTATCCTTTGGAATCTGCATTTGAAAACCGATTCTTTGTGGATCAAATGGGTCCACCATATTTACTTTGCGTAATGATTACGTTTGGGTGTGGAATCCTCACTTTTAAAAGGATTCCCCACTCCTTAAGCGTGCGTATCGCCGTATTCGTGACCATCTTTGTACTATGTATAGGGTTTCTCGTACTCTTATTGATTTGCTCTCAGGTTGTCCTCTCCCCAAAGGACTTGATCTTTGGTCTTTTTTTTTGATAGATTCGACGTCTGAGTTAAAACCCCTTGGAAGAGCATGATTTGGAAGGATTCATACCTAGAAATTCTCTTTCATTGTGTGGTTGGCTCTTTGGAATAGATGCAAACTAGAGACAACCTCCCCTATCTTGATATTGAAAAGGTATATCCCCTTTGTAAATCTGAACACGAATCCTCACTTCATCTTTTTTTCAATTGCGAGGTATACTTGTGCAATTTGGGATGAGATTAGAAGTTGGCTTGGAATATCGGATCTATGACCACAATTCATAAGCGATCAAATCAAATGGTGAAAAAAGAACACGGTGTTGGGGTCGTGATGGTTTGTGCCGGTTACTTGTTTCGTGTGCACAATCTATCAAGTTTGGAAAGTGGGGAATACAAGCTTTTTTTTACTCTACCACTTTCAGCTTGGTGATGTTGTTGTGAAGAAGATTAAATCCATGGTGTCTGATGTGTACTCTCTGATATTTATCCGGCGGATTTTGTGACTTTTTAGTCTTTGTTTTGTGTTGCTTCCCCTCTGTAGGATTTCTTTTTTTGTCTCGACCCACTTTGTGGTGTATAGTTATATCATTTCTTTGGGGATGCCCGGTTTTTCCATATATTTTTTCTCGGCCCTATTTTTGGGTTGTGTGACTCTGTGAACCTCGTTTGGCTTGTGAGTGGGGCTTCGCTTTGTTGCTTGTTAGGTAGTCTTTGTTCTGTTGTAGGTTGCGTGTGGCTCTCTCCTTTCCGCTTGTGGTCGAGTCTGTCTTGTGACACCTACCGGGGTGTTAGTCTCTATCTTGCTATTTTGCTATTTATTTATAATATTTATCGTTTTCCCCAGAATCAGGCTGCACATTGCAACATCTCAGAATATATACACACACACACATATATTACAAATACAGAACAAAATAGGCTTGCCAGAGAAAAGATGGTGCAAGAGATAATTTTTCTGGTCTAGCATGCTAATTTTATCGACAACGTTTTCATTGTGATTGCAATTGTTGAGATTAACAAGAACCGTATGAAGATTAGGGTATTTAAAATGAGTGGATGAAGAAATCATGTACACATATTTTTTCAAAATATACCTTAATAGCCAATGCTTTGTCGAAAAGATTCAATTGCTGTCGGGCTCCCCCAAAGTTTAACTGGGCTCTTCCAAGAGTGATCCATGCCTATCCAGAATGACGGAGAAATCAAGTAAATTTCAGCAGCATGTAAAATTTCTGAACTCTTTTCCACCGTTAAATCATTTTACTATAGCAATAAGCTAAGCCCATGCATAATTAATCAGCATCAAGATGTATTAAAGGCTATGAAACATTGTAATATCTCCAACTAAAATGTGTCGCACCATAGCAAAATATCACAATTTTATCTTTTTCATTCAGTAGCAATAGGTACTCAATTATATTTGTCTACTTTAAATGCACCTATGATCTTGTAAAATATGGTGTTTTCTTCAACTACAATTATTACATAATTTACAAGTTTAAGTAGGACCATAAAAGAGTTTTAACTTTTAAGTACAGGTGTCGGCCAAGAAACTGGGTGAAATTAGCATTTGCTGTTGAAAACTTGCAAACATTCTTTACCCATAATTAGGTATATTTGAATAGAAATTATATCAAGATAATTAGAGAAAGTATTTCTCATTCCCACTAACTTCATCATCAATGAAGAAATAAGCCCCCGACAATTTGTTATAAAATCATCCCAATATATAGTACCTTATTATGTTGGTGAGACCAATCAAAGCATAACACACGCAAAGGCAGTTCCATAGAGCAAAAACTTTACCTCAGCCCCGCTTGGTTCCAATTCCGTAGCACCTTTAACAAAGGGCAAAAAAGCAAGTTAAAACATGAAGATTTGAAATAGATTTATTTCATAGTATGTATAGGAGATAGTGTTCATATTATATAGAGAACACCAAGCCTAGTTGTATGCCTTTACGAAGGAAACAAGCAAAAGAGAGGGGAAAAGGAGGACAAACGAGTTGCAGCCTTCAAAGCATTCCAAGGTTCTTCAAGCTCAAGTAAAACCTGAGCTTTTTGTTCGTGCAAAACAGCTTTCTCAGGCATCAAACTTATTGCAGTCTCCCACTTCCCAAGTGCTTCACGGTATTTTCCCTCCTTCAGAAACAAAAGTCAATGCAAACTTATTGCATGATAAATATAAACTTATTGCAACAAAAATATCTGTTTAGATTTGAAATGCTTTGCTCCTGTAGAACTGCACTTATTGAGAAACAAGCGATTTAGTTCTCAGAAATTGGGGTTGGGGAAGATCATTTGCAAATCTGATTATGAAGCACTATGTCAAGAAACCATCCCATCCCATTCAAGGAATCATATAAATAGACTTCATTAATCTTTCCTATCTCTACTCAAGAAGGTCATTATCCATTCCAAGTACAAAAAATATTCAAATCTTGAAGGGCCGCTTGGTTCATAATTCTTCGATGGGAATGGTAATGGAAATGAATATAGGGCAATTGTGGTGGTTAATGAGGATAAAAGATGACCTATTCACCTTCATTATACTTAAGTAGGAGGTAATGGCACTCAATATAAGTTGATCATCACCCCATTTTGGTTAATGTCTCTCCTCCTATAATCATTTCTCCTCAATGATTTTGTTATTCCTCAACCAACAATCATGTTTGTCCCCGCTTATTCCAAGATTAGAGCTAAAAACTAGCAATGTTACCATCATTCTCGTTACCATTTCCATTGAAGAATTTGAACCAAGCGCCCCTCGGTTCATTCGGAAGAAGAATAACTCCTCAGTTTTTTGAGAGATGTGCACTTCCTAATGGCATCTAAGTGCTCTACAACAACTTAATTAATCTTTTTTGGTGCACGGGCTATTCTGACAATATTTTGAGAGAGAGAGAGAGAAAGTGTTGGGAAGCTTGTCGATAAATGACATAGTTCCTATTTCTATTCCAGGAAACAACTCCTTTAAAAGCTAATGTAACAAACTATGTCAAACTTGAATAGACGAGGAAACGTAGAAGAAGTGAGGGTCTGAAGATGAACGAACTAAGTATGGGGTTTGTTAACTTTACTCATTTTTTAAAGGATAAGTTTGTTACTATAAGTTTTTAGATTATTCAGCCAAAGTTAATCAATCAGTCAAATTGATTTATGACTTCCATTACCATACACAAATTATTTGATTATTTCATCATTTCTTCAGTAACTTACGTATCTAAAAAATAATCAACTTCAATTAGCCCCAAATATGATCAACTCAATTTGAGAATCCTAACATCGTAGAAACATTGTATACAATATACAAAATTAAAACCCTAAATTTACTACAGATAACAAAAAAAAAACATTTGAATTGAAAACCCCTCAAAATCGATCCTGTAAAGGCTAAACAATTGAAACAAGTATACGAGAAGTACCTCAGCAAGTTTATTTCCTTGTGCTTCAAACTCGCAAGCAATATCTCTACTTTTTTGAGCTTCGTCATCGGCGTTGTCGATATTTCCGCCGTGTTTTCCAAGTAATTCACTATCCTTCAACGGCTCTGCTGCAAAATTAGCATCGGAACTGGTGTTAACATCTTCAAATGGAAGATTGGGATTAAATGCGATGGGTCGCTTCTTGCTTTTGCCATCGCTAACGTTCTTTCTTCCATGTCATTTTCATCTTTCAATTTCCTATGAAATTTTCTTCTGGGTCTCGATCCTACTAACGATAATTACACAAATGTTGATTCATCAGTTCTTTCAATTTAGCCTCGCCGCTTCTCTTTGTAGTCTCTTCCCTAGTTCCCTGTATTTTTTATACCAGTTTCATGCCGGCCTGTTACGCGGTCTTCAATTAAAAAATACAATATTCTCATTAAATAATATATTTAATAATTAAAAATATAAATATATATATATACATAAAATATGAATTAATAATTGTTAAAAGGGTATAAGTACAACTTTGCTTAAATCTTGAAATAAAATTATTATGTAAAATATTAATCATTCCTTTTAGTATGAAGTTGAAATCTGAAAATTAAAACAACATAAACCGATTAAGAAAAAAAAAATTAAAAATGAAACAACGTTAAAAAAAATTAATATATTAATTAATATGCATTAATAAAAAAATAAAAGTGAATAAATTATAATATAAAATATTTTGTTACATAAAATAAATTATGATATACTCCCCCAGTCCCGCTATGTTTGTTCCACTTTCTTTTTATGAGTGTTCCACTATATTTTAAATGGAGTACATAAGAACAATAATAAAAAAATATAATAATTAAAGAATTAATAATTAAATATAATTCACATTAAAATATAATACATTTAGATTGAATATTTTACTTATATTAAATTAAGTCAAAATAAAAATTAACTAAACAAAAATAAATGAAACATATAATAAAGTTAAATAAATAAAATATAAAATAATAAATATTAATTACTCATTTTATAACATTCATACATACTTTAATTACCTAAACAATTAGAAAATAATTATATTGTGACATGTCATCATTATCTATAAATCAAATTCATTATTTTCTTTTTACATAATTCTCATTTCTTAATTAGGCGACACATCATCGAAATTCACAATAATGCGACATATATGAAGTATAAATTTCATATTATTTTGTTGAGTGATGTTTTCAAAATCGATGTATGATAAAAGATTAGATATAAAATAAAGATTAATACAAAAAAGTTAATGCTCAATAAAATAAATATTCAAGATATTTAAAGTTTTATAGATTAACTTAGTTCCTAAGTAATATAAATATAATTTAAGATGTGCATGTATGGTTCAAACTTTAGTAATTGCAATTTTTTTTTATTAAACTACATATTAAAATGTCACATGGATGTCACATATTGCTACAAACCAATAAAAAAATAACACATCAATACAATAAAATGTAAAATCTCATCCAAATTAACCTCAAGATGACACATCATCTAAATTAATCACAAGATGACACATCATCAAAAAAAACTCTCTATTAGTATATAGAGGGATTTAATTCTTCAATTTTTCATATTTTGTTATTTTTCAATTTTTTTTTAAATTTAGTATACACTTTAGAGTTCCACTACTCACACCCCAAAATTCTCTAAACACACCTCATAATTTTAAAGACAAAAATAAATATACATAAAATTACTAAGTTAACCTATATGAATATGGGGTATTATTCTTTAAATTTTGTTGACTTTGATTTTAATCTTTTTAACTCTCTTTCTTTGAAAAATATTATTAATTAACTATATTTTAAAAATTAGTAAATAAAATTTAAAAAAAAAATCAATTAAAACTAAATAAAATATTAAAAAAATAAAAAAAAAATCTTCAAATTAATTAAATTAAAATTTTGTCATTTTAGATCTTAATTACGTTTATTTGATTTTTTGAAGATGTTTATTCTTTAAATTTAAAAGATTTAGTTGATTTTTTTAATATTTTTACAGATTTATTTAGTTTTTTAATATTTTTTAAGATTTCTATTTCGCTAAAGAATTTTTTTAACTGGTATATGTTTGAAGATGTAGTTGTTTTTTTATAAATTTTTTAAGATTTTTTAAAAATAATTATGAATAAACGAATTTTTTTATTTTTGGGAGAAGAATATTAATTAGAAGAAAAAAAGTAGGAAAATATTATTTTTTTAATTTTGATGGAGGAATAATATAATAGGAATGTAATTGGGTGTGTTTAGTAAAGCATACTAATTTTTAAATTTTATTGGGGTGTGTTTAGAGAATTTTTGGGTGTGAGTAGTTGCACTCTACACTTTAATTTAATATTACATAAAAACATCTCGAATGATGATCTGATGAGGGTTTTCAGATATTTGGTGTGGTCGTGAGTGTCCGGTGTCCACTTATCTTGTTAATATGTAAATACTAGTATAGTGCCCGTGATGATCATTTAATTAAAAATATAATATTCATAATATATAATATATTTAATAATAAAAATATAATTATGTGCATAAATGCACTAAACATGAAATAATAATTGCTTAGGGTGTATATTTATTTAAATAATTATGTACTCAATTATATAATAATTTTTTAGGGTGAAATAATATATGTTAAATAATTATTAAAATAAAATTATTGTGTTAAATTCTACCAATTCTGTAATTGATTCACAAATTTTTAATTTAAATGTGAGTATTTTTTTAAAATCTTTCTTCAAACTAAAAAAATGAAAATTGAGGATTTTTTTTTTTTTTTGCAAATCGGTTGTTGAATGGGTGAGGAGAAAAAAATTGTGTTGAATAAATAAAAATTAACGAAAACGTCTTTTTAAAAATCACTTGTAGTGCACAGGTATAAAATGGAGAGAAATTTTGGCTTAAAAATTTAGTTCGGTGGTTTAAATGTAATAAAATAATAATTTGTATAATTTAGTGCAACAAAAAATAGTTAGGTGATTTAAATACAATTTCAGTGATAGTTTAGTGGGTTTAATGCAATTAAACATAAATATGATGTGAGAGGTGCAAGATTCAAACCTTAATTGTTGCATTTTTTTAATCAAACTACACATTAAAATGTCACATGTATGTCACATATTAACTACAAACCAATAGAAAAATGACACATCAATATAATAAATGTGATAATTCATCCAAATTAACTTAAAAATGACACATCATCCAAATGAACCATAAAATGACATATCATCAAAATAAACTCTCTATTAGTAATATAGGAGATAGGAGATTAAAAAAAATTCAGATTACTATTTTAAATTTTAAGTGGATGATATTTTATATTTTTTTATTTTAATATTCATACGTCAGAACAAGTAAATTTTAGGAGGATCTTGTCCAGAATGTTTGCTTGTGATAAAATTCGAGAATAAAATATATGTGTTAAAAATTGATAAAAATCAAAACTAGTGACTATATTTGATTATTTCCAATTTTACAAAAAAAAAACAAACTAGTAGCAGTTATTTGTTTTAAGACAAATTATCATGTGCATTATTTGCATAAAATCAATTTGGTGCAATTTAATTTTAGGAGTTCTTTTTCTTATTTTTTTCAGTTTTAGTTTTAGTTTTAGTTTTTTTTTTTTTTTTTTTTTTCAATTTCAGTTTTCTTTTAACTTTAATTTCATTTTTATATATTTTTTTCTCGACCCGGACCCAAACCCCAGTGGTTCATGATTCACTTATTAAAGTGGTTCGTAGTCACCCAATAGAATGATTCATATATGATTTAAGGTTAATTGTTTAGGGTTAGTGTTTAGAATGAATAGTTCATCCAAATTAATAAAATTGAATCCAATTCAATTCAATTCGAGGTCTTGGAGAATATTTCTAGTTTTAAATAATTTTTTTATTTTTTTGAGGGGATTGATTTTAAATAATTAAAGATAGTGTTAAAGCATTAAACAACAGTAACCGGAGTGAGGTATCGACCTCAAGTGTTTTCCACCTTTTAGTTGTTGATTATGCCTTGAATTCAAGAAAACGGGCCTCATTTTCCTTCTCCTACCTTCCTCTATCTCCATTAATGCTTACATTGCCAGAAAATAAACACATCCTTTGCTCCAATTTCCTCTCTTCTCATTTTCTTTCCAAAAGAAAATAAAACTCGACTGATAATTTCCTCCCAATTTCTTTCTTCTCTACCTTCACTCACACACACACTTTTACTCGGCGGCAATGGGCTGAAATTGCTAGGGTTTGACACAGGAAAAGTGCATTAACCAAGAGTAGAACTGCATTAACATAAAAGGTAAGGAATATTTTACCTACAGATTTTGGGTGTGAAGTTGTGTGTTTATAGGTTTAGGAAATCTTGTGAATTCCTTGGAAAATTGAATTCTTAGTTAGATTCTCAAACGATTTAAACCCAATGTTTGATTTTCAACCGTTAGGGAAAACCTATGCATATGCCTTTGGTGCTGTTTAAAAACGAAATTGGTATAGATAAATACTACTACTATTTAAAGTCTATTTTAATTTCTGGGTTATTTCAAGTACTGATCTCCTTGATAGTGCACCGGCTTGTTGAATTTTGTTTTAATTTGCAAATGAACGTTGTTCATGATTGTGTCCAAAATTTCTTAAAATTTAGGAATGACGATAAAGCTATCACGCGAAAATGATGTTTTACTTGACGTAAAATGGGCAAAGGCAATGGGTATACGTTTAAATGGTGAGTTTGGTAAGTGCAGAAGATTTGTGGAGGAGATAGATACAGAGAGTGGATACCAAAATCTTTTAAGCCTTGTTTTGGACGAGGCTGAAACAAATGGAAGGCATAAAAGGAAAAGGGAACGTGTCTGCATTGATCTGGTGGAGGATTATGATGGTGTGAAAGATCCTCAGTGTAAAGTTAACCGTAAGGCTGATGCTGAGGAATTGAACCGAATGAACGAAGGGCATTTGTGTCATATGACTGGTAGAAGGGATAAGGGTAAAGTAGCTGTGAAGGAGGAAGACACAGATGGTGAATACCAACGTTTTTCGGGTTCTGTTTTGGGCAAGGCTAAAACGAAAGAAAGCAGTAAAAGTAAAAGGGGAAATGTCTACATTGATCTAGTGAAGAATGATCCTCAGTGTATGGTTAACCATAAGGCTGTTGCTGAGGAATTGACCCGAATGGAGAAAGGGCATTTGTGTCATATGACTGGTAGAAGGGATAAGGGTAAAGTAGCTGTGAAGGAGGAAGACACAGACGGTGAATACCAACGTTTTTCGGGTTCTGTTTTGGGCAAGGCTAAAACGAAAGAAAGCAGTAAAAGGAAAAGGGGAAATGTCTACATTGATCTAGTGGAGAATGATCCTCAGTGTATGGTTAACCATAAGGCTGTTGCTGAGGAATTGGCCCGAATGGAGAAAGGGCATTTGTGTCATATGACTGGTAGAAGGAATAAGGGTAAAGTATTTGTGAAGGAGGAAGATACAGACGGTGAATACCAACATTTTTCGGGTTCCGTTTTGGGCAAGGCTAAAACGAAAGAAAGCAGTAAAAGGAAAAGGGGAAATGTCTACATTGATCTAGTGGAGAATGATCCTCAGTTTATGGTTAACCATAAGGCTGTTGCTGAGGAATTGACCCGAATGGTCAAAGGGCGTTTGTGTCATTTCCGGGTAGAGACGGTATAATCGGGTGACGGAAAATCTCATTGGAAAGTGTGGTGATCAAGCTCGACGTCGTGAGAAAGACGAGGGAAAGAATGTGATTCGTGAAGATGGTGGGGCCTGCGAAAAGACAGTAACTCGGTCTGAAAATAGCAATAGGCTGATACAATATCAAGATGAGCTTGTTGATCGAGCTCGACCAGTTGAAAAATACAAGGAACATATGGGTGCAAATTTCAAGGGGAGGAATAAGGTGGTCAAAATAGAACATAGAGATGAGAATTTCCATCAGGGACGAAGGAGCAATTTGGTTGTAAGAAACCATATTGAACGTGTTGATCCTGAATTGATAAAAGTAGGCAAAGGAAAGAGTGGAATCTCGCATCAAAAAGCTGCTTTTGAGAATTATTCTGTGAAAAACGAGCCCGATAACGGTGTCAAAACTTCGATTACATACGAAGGAAGTTAAGTAATGGAGTTAGGAGTTTTCAGACTGCTCTTGGGAAAGATGTGGTTCATACCCAAAGAAAATTGATGAAGGTAGGTAAAGGAGATCGTGGGATATCTGCTTTTGGGAATTATTCTATGAAAAACGAGCCTAATGAAGGTGTCAGAACTCGACTACGTACGAAAGAAGTCCAAAGCAAAATTAGGACTGTCAAGACTAGTAAATGGTTAGCGACACATAAGAAGGATTCCAAGATGATTACTGAAAGCAATGTTGATATTCTTCCTGAATTGGAAATTCTGGACACCGCTGCAATTACTGAAGGAAGAATATTAAATCCTTTTGATGTTGCAAATACATATGTATGTCTTTTCGTGATAGAACTTTAACCACTTTGTAGAATGACTTTGGTATTACTTGTCCTCTCTAATCTTTATTAAGTTGGTATTAATTGTAACTTCTGTTTCATGATGTCTAAACAGGAAAACGTCGTGAACCCTCACTGTCCAATTCTTGATGATTTCAGAATGGAGCTTTTGAAGGTTCTTAACAAACCATTTGACAAAGAAGAGTACAAGCAACATAGGGAAGAAATACGAATTCAGTCATACTTTAAGCATTATCCAGGTTAGTTAAGCTTATATTGATGTTCTTTTGTCAAGTTCTGTGTCATGTTTGGGTATAGTCTTTCCATACATCTTCATTATTCTATTTCCACTAAATATATGTTCTTGAGTTGGCCTTATGTGTGTCCGAATTTTTCTTTGCCACATTAATTTCAAAATGACTTTTATTGGATGTAGATCTTGGAAATAAACTCAAAGTACACCGGTATAAACGGAATAAATGCATGACTATTGTACGTGGATTTTTCTTTTGGCTTCAGGTTAGTTATCTTTAATATGCTTTCTTTGTATGTTGTAAATTACTCGAGAAAAGCATGTATTTGTTCTGTTGCAGTGAGCATAAAGATCAATTACATTATAAGCTACGACAAGACGCTTCTAAACCCAGATTTCACATGCATAATATGGACTTGAGTTATTTTATTTTATTGAAGTCCTAAGCAAGTTGTTAGACACAAGTGCGATACAACAACAAAATGCAACCCAATAATCTATTCTTTGATCTTGATAAAAGTTTGAGGATCAAAATGCCGTTTTTTCATAATTTATTCTTTTATATGCAACTGTTGTACTTAATTTTTTTTATACTGAGTTGTACATGGTGATCAGAATGTGACACGAGAAGGGGCATTTAAACCTTGGAAAGACCATGAATGTCTCTTGAATTGAGCCAGGACCTCCCTAAAACTTTCCCCAGGTATACACTTAAAGAACCTGGATCATGAAAACTAGTTGGAATGCATGATTGAAAACTATGAAGCCCTATATAAATTGTTTAATCAGATGTTTCAAATGCTAAATCCATGTTATGATAATGCATGATCTATAATACTATTTTCTTTTTGTCTTTTGAGTTCTATCTTGGTTCACCTTTTCTCATCTTACTCTCGTCATTTGTCTTGCCTTGTTTTATAACAACTTAGTGGCAATTTTCTGATATGAGAATCTTGAATTCTTCCAACTCCTTACACTATATAGATCCCTAGATGAGTTTTTAATTTCTCAAAATCACTTCAATGATTTTTTTTTGGTCTAATTTAGGAATTAGGATGTATGATAAACTTTAGTTTTTTCCTTTATTTTTGCTACGCAGATGCGAATTGGAGGGCTTGACAAGTTTCTGCTCATACTCAGGATTGAGTGTGATTCGAGCTCAAGTAGATCAACTTTTTTTCTATATATGGATATATTATGGGTTTATAATTGTCTCCAATTAATTTAACAAAAGTTTTTTTTGTCCTGAAACTCCACCTCAAAAGTTGATGTAAATTCATTCCAACGGAGCCCAATGTTTTCCAGTGTTTCTCTGTCAAATTCTGTTTTTTATTCCTACGCGGAACTGGAAGCTATACGGATAGGATTGGAGCGTTGTGCCCAACAACATTTGTCGCAGGTGGAAGTTAGGTCGGACTCGCAAGTGGCAATAGCGGCGGCATATTATGGACTTTGTTCACATAGTATGACACCATGCCCCATAAGTTAGCCAAGTTCGCCGTGAACTCTCCCAATCCTCACGGCTGGACTGGTGCAGAGATCCCATCTTGGGTGTTATGACTACCTCATCCACTGATTTGTACTTTTAGCTTTTCATGGGTGGATTTGAAAAAAAATCCTGATTTTTTAAAAAATAAAACAAGAAGGAAAAAAAAAAAAAAAGCTTTATAAACTTAAGTTTTGTAATTACTTTATGACAAAAACTATATGAGACGGTCTCATGCATGATACGACGAACTATAATTTAGCATAAATTACACTCAATTCTCTTAAAGTGTTAAAGAATTAATATCCAAATTATGTGTTGTCTTATCGTGAGATTATCTCATATAAGTATGCTCATAGTTTATTGATGCAGCGTATTGAAAATAATAAATATAATTAAATGCCAAAATTTCTTTAATATTTGCCCAAATGGAATAAAAGGAAAAGTAATTCTGGATTCAAATATATTTTGCATTTCACCATTTCATTTTTCTGCTTCCCTTTCCTCCTTTCTTAACACACCATCACGGCCCTGCAACTCTATATCCACTTCGCCCTTAAAATCATCACATGAAAACCCTAAATTCCAATCTGATCCCTTCGCCATCTATATCCACTCGGAAACTATCTCCATCATCACAATCTCTAGCCGTATGCAGTGAAGATATGGTTAGAAAGAAGAATTTCTATTCACCACGCCCAATTCGGCACTCTCCGGAGTATTATGAGAAATCAATAGGTGATACTACTTGCAAAAGCGTGAAATCCATAGTTGAATGACAGATTCAGGAATATGACAACATCGATGAGAAACAAGGTCATTTTGTTCAACCTTCGAGCTAGACGATTGGTTCCACGTAAGAAAAAAAATGAGAAAGATGATGTCACTGAGAACAAGAGAAGACCCGAGGCAATTTAGAAACAGGAATATATGTAAAAGATATCCAGAAGCATACTCATGATTGCAATATTGAGGAGGGAAAGAGTGTTCTCTTGTGCTCATTGTGATAGAGATTCAGGTTAGTAAACATATTTCTTTGCGCGCTCTATATCTTTGCTCATTAATTATGTATTTTAAGTTTCTTTTATAAAAAAATCATAGTGACTTTATTTGATGCTCAGTATATAGAAATTTATTTTCCATCTAAGTTTGCGGTTGTTGTTGGAGCAGAGATTAGGTTTGAGAAACAGGGGAAGTCTTATTGATCATGAGCATTTGTTCTATTTTTGTTAATAGTATTCTAAATGCTGAGCCACACACTGAGGTATTCTTGGAAATTTCCATTGCTTAATATCCTTATTGTTCTTTATTACCTTTCAAAGCTGTAAGTTTCTAGATTTGATTCAAAAAACAAACATGATCATTCTTTAGCTTAATGTGTGAGTGCACATAATACTACAAGATCATTCACTTTTACATAATTTTCCATTTAGTTACTAAATTGGGGATTTTTGTAGAACTTTTGCAATCTGATATTCATTACCATATGTGATCTTATTCAACATCAGATTTTCTTTCTACACTATGTTTTATTTTCCATGTTTGTTTGATCAGATCATAAAGGAACATTAAAAACCATGGAGTGCATGTCTTGCAGTGGAGCTTCCATCTCCTCGGAACCTCCCCCCCGTAAACTTAAGCTTTGGAGACGAGATTGAATTTTTTTTAAGACGATGGGTATAGCATATTTCTGGTTTTATGATGGACAATTTTGTTACTTTTATAAGGAAAAATTGTCAAAATTTAAATGTAAAGAAAATTATGATTGTAAACTTGAGGGGCCTCTCCTATATGAAATGAAGTGAAAATAAGAGGGCCAGATGCACAAATTCCCAATATATATTGATCATTTGAAGTACTAAGAATACTAATGCACTTATGCTTGGATAAGATACATTTGAACTCATTTAATTTAATCAAAAATGTATTTAGGAGGCCTTGCTTATACCAAAACCAATCTAATAAGTATCTTACTTTATTGTTATAAATAATTGTGATACGTTTCTTACGTCCATGCAGATCTTAAATTGAATCTTTAAAGGCATTGATACAATAGTAGAACACTCTTGACCATCCTTCTCTTCTGGCTCCAGGTTAGTGTACATACTTCTATTGCATGCTCTCACATCAATGCCAACAATGGCAACTTGTAAGGTTGAAATAGACAAGTTTATCTCTTGATACGTCAATTACCATATAAAAAACAGCAGATTGTTTTCTGGTTTAGAAATTACTTCACTCTTGCACTTATTATTTAGTCTGTTAATGGAGCACTTGATGATGGAAAAAAATTAGGAGATAGCCTGATTTTGAGGACAATGATGAGTCTAATCGATATGGGTTGTTATAGATATTGTATACATAAAAAAAGATCATGTATATATACGACTATATTAGTACAGGTACACTATGCACTGGATATATTATATTTCACAATCCCTTTTCCGATTCCATCCTTTTTTTTATATAATTTCATCTCATTAAAATAAAACTTATTTAATTTGTGTTGGAATGGAATATATAGAAAAAAAGATTGTTGACTTCAATTGGAAGTCATTGATCCAAATTCAAGATTCATACTATGATTATGGGTGGCAATTCGGAAGTAAATGTATGCTGTAGATTTCTACTTTAATGATAAATTCTGTTCAATCATACTAAACAGACTCTAATTAAAGTTCATGTATGAATATGAAAATTTCAACTAAAAAAGCATGTGAATAAATAGACACGCAATGCATTTATAGATTCAATTGATTTGAATTTATGTAATTTGCTACATATACATAACCCCCTATGCCTGAAAAATGGTAAATGTTCTCCAAATTACAACCTTTCAATTTTGGTTGAAAGTACAATATTTTATGAATGAATGAATTCTTATTAATGTCTCTGCATTTAGTTATTAGTTAATTTATAGTCATGTTTCACTTTTACGATTAATTAAATCATCAGTTGCTATGCCCAATGTTCCGCCTGTTTTGTCACCTAGTGCGGCACGGACCACTTTGGTGTTCATCTCGTGTTTCATTGTTTTTAATACATGACACGTGTAATAAATGACATCACAATCCATCATGAATGACACATGTCATGTATTAAAGGTATCTCAAATTAATGACATCACAATCCATCATTAATGACACATGTCATATATCAAAGGTAATGAAATACAAGATGAAACACCAAAGTGGAATATGTGGTCTAAAACGTGTCTAGTGCCCTCTACGACATTGATGCTATCGATAACAAATTAAAATTTAGGTTCAAAAGTAAAAAAATGTAAGTGCAGGGGCAATATATGCAAATTTTCTTTATGAATTAGTACTCTTCAAAATTAAGGATCCCTTTTGTCAGACAAATTAACTTTCACAGATCAGAAACCCTCCGCCGCCACATTAGCCAATTCAAGCACAAAAACCCTAGCCACCCCACCCTTGAATTGACTCAACTTTCTCAAGAATTGGCGAAACCTTCATTCTCTGGTGATATTCTTTTTTCCGCTTTTGATTAGTTAAAAAAGGCATGCATATATCATTGAATTTTTTCTTTTTGTTTCGTTTTTAACCATGTTTACGGCTTACATTGAATTAGAGGGCATTTTTCTTGCAGATCTATATATATGTGTGTGTGTTGTGTGTGTCTGGAGAGAGAGAGAGAGGGGGGAATTTGGAGGAGGAAAAGAAAAGCTAGCCTTAGCAATCTCGTCCTCAACTTATTTCAAATGTTAACAAGCTAAAGTTATGGATCTTTTATGATTGTATTCTTAGGCACCTTTCAGTGAATACTTTATATCTTTCAAGATTTGGAATTTCCTTCTATATATGTTGCAGGGGTTATTATTTTCTCAAAGAAGAAAAAATAATATCCAAAAGGAGGTAGTTTGAATTGATTTAGTTATGTTGAAAAGACGGGGATAGAAGTCAAAACCCATTCTCTGAAAATTTACTTCAGCCATTATTTTCAGTTTATTACTTGCAGGCCTATTACTTTGTTCTTTTCGCTGCTCTTGTAGTTGTATCCCGGAGGATTACATCCTTTAGGATAGTGCACTTTGCATGCCTCAACATTTTTCCATCTTCACTTGTTATGTTTGCCTTTTATCTCTTACTACAATTTCTTAGTCAGTAACATATATAAATGTTTTTTCTAATATCATTGACTGTATAATTTCTTATATTAGATTTCTACAGCAGGACATACAATTGATTTTGGCACTCAAGAAAGTATTAAAAGCAGGTTATTTAGCACATAGCAAATGGAGCGCTTTGATGTTTTAGATGAGTTAAAAAGACCAAAAAGAAAGTGTGAAGGGTTCAACAATGAGTTGAATGATTTCAAGAGACTTGTGAAGGATGACGATGAACTAGACCCTAGCTACCAAAAATTTCTGCGTTTTATCTTGGACAATGGTGAAATGGGCAGAGATGATAATAGGAAGAGGAAAAATACTACTCTCAGTGATGAGGAGGAACAACCAGTTAGGAGGAACAAGATACTGGAGATTCAAGTAAAAGCAGAAGGCCAGAAGGCTGATATGAGTAATCATGTGTCAAAAAAGCGGTGTGAACAAGCTCATCCATATTGCAATCAAGCTAATCTACCAGGTGTGAAAGAGCCTTCAAAAGGATTTCCTAGAAGCGTATGTCTACTTCTCCATGTGTCTTCTGTTGTTCCTTTTGATCTTTCTAACCTTGGTATTAATTGTTATTTATGCTGCATGATTAACAGGAGGTTGGTACGAGTAAGAAGAAAGTACCAGGACAATTGTCTAAGAAGGCTGGTGCGAGCAAATCGGTGCCAAGAAAGTCGTCTGCACCATCTCGTCCTGCTCAACCAGGAACGAAAACCAAGAGACAGAAGCCAAAAGGAGTGATTGAAGATGAATCTGTTAAGAAGCACAAGGTACTGCAAAGAAAAGTAGAAGAGCAGGCTGGTACGAGTAATCCCGTGTCAGAAAAGTTGTATGAACGAGCTCCTCCATCTCAACTTGGTAAGAAATTTCCAGAAGTAATTGAGATAGTTGATGATGATGAAGATGAGGTGTTGGGTGCATGTGGCAGTCAACCAGGTCCAAAAGACAAGGGCAAGAGTGTTGTCTCTAAGATTCCAGAAGTTGAAATCCTAGGCAATGTTGGGTTTTCTAAGCAAGGGACCGTCAGCCCTTTTGTGCCTTCTAAGAGATATCATGAAACTGTATGTCCACTTTTTGCTCTGTCACTTGTTCCTTTTGATCTTTTCTAGCATTGATATTACCTGTTACTTCTGTTGCATTATTAACAGCTGTGGATTGAGAACGCTGAGACACGCGCGTTTAGAAATGATGTCTTGAAGGTGCTTAGAAAACCGTTTGACCTGGAGGAGCACAACAGGCTGAAGGAGGCGATCAAGGCTGGATCTTACCTTGACCACTATAAAGGTTAGTCAAGTACTCTATTTGTTCCACTAAGGGGTGTGATTGTTGTAAAACCCACCTAAATCCATGTCTTTTTTGTATTATATATTATCTCATTAGCCTGGAAAGATTCTGGCCTGGTTTTTGTTTTCCCATTTTAGGTGATTATGCATCCTATCTCAAACTTAGGATCCATAAAACCATTAAAACTGCACAACACATCTTGATATAATAGATTGTGGCTTATCCCAGCACACGTAGTGGTGATGTTTGTTTTGGTTTTAAGTGGTTTTTAAACGTTGGTTTTTGAAATCCCGATAATAGTAAGGTATGTGTTTGTTTTGACATTTTGAGTAGGGTGAAATTTAACTTTATGTCAAATTAATGTGTAAGAATGAATGATATTTTCTTAGGGTAAATTGTGTGAAACCCCCCTATGGTTTAAAAAATTGGTGTCAAACCCCCTTGTGGTTTGAAAATTGTATTTTTAAAAATGTGGTGTGAAACCCCCATTTTTGTTGGGATGATGGAGAGTGTACTACACTCGCTCTTCATGAGAATTTTGGTGTGTTTTCTTCAACTTTTTTATTTAAAATGAAAAAAATTTACCCTCCATTAAATTATAATAAGTGGGGTTTGACTCCAAGTCTTTAGGATTTTTTATAGTTATTTAATTATTATCTATAAAATATGGTAAAGTGACGAGACAAATTTTTTTTATTCCACTCTGTATCTAATTATTATTAATATATCATTAAGTATATAATTTATATATTAATAATCCGTTCATTTAAAAAAAAAATTCATTCCTTGTGCAAATGAAATCGAAGCAAAATATGACTTTCATTGCAATCAAACTATAATTTATCATTTAAGACTAACACATTGAGACAAAAATCAATTTCACAAAAACCTTGTTTTTTGTGACTTAATATTTTTATTTCAATGTAATTTTTTTTCTTAATATTTCTAACTTCATTATTAATATATAAATTATATACTTAATAATATATTAATAATAATTAGATACAGAGGAATAAAAAAATTTATCTCGTCACTTTACAATAAATTATAGATAATAATTAAATAACTATATAAAAATTTAAAATTATAAAAATATAAAGACTTGGAGCCAAACCCCACTTAATATAATTAATTGATGGTAATTTTTTAATTTTTAAATAAAAAAAATGAAGAAAACACACCAAAATTCTCATGAAGGGCGAGTGTAGTACACTCTCCATCATCCCAACAAAAATGGGGGTTTCACACAACATTTTTAAAACCACGAGGGGGTTTCACGCAATTTTTAAACCACAGGGGGTTTGGCACCAATTATTCAAACCATAGGGGGGTTTCACACAATTTACCCTATTTTCTTATTATATTATTGTTGGGTGTGATTGTAATGATTGGATGGTGTGTGCTATAATTAAAATATATTAAAGCGTAAGGAGAGATAATTGGTTGTATTGGAAAGTGTGATAGCAGGTTTTTATTGTAAAACTGGATTTCAAAATTCCGAAGTAGACCCGGATTTAGATTTGTAATTCCAAAACCTCACCGAGTTAGTGGAGTAGGTGATAATAATACGACTAAATATATGTGCTAGTAGGCTTATGTAAGTCAAAGGCATTCTTGGGTACACTAACATATCCTTCAATGAATGCAGATCTTAAAAGAAGACTACGACCCCAATATAAACGGGAAAAACATTTGGCTGTTCTCCGTGGTTTTTTCTTTTGGCTCCAGGTTGGTAAATATTTATATATATATGTGTGTGTTTTGCATTTTTCTCCATTCCTTCTGAATTTGATAGGAATTAATTAGTTAATCATGATAATCAATTTGTTAAGTGAAGTTTTATCTGTTTTAAGAAATCAAATGCGTTTTTATTTCTGACAGATCAAACTGTTGTGTATATCGGATTGTTGAGGAATTTATTAGTTATATAATATCCTTGCAATTGACACCATATGAGCTTTCTGAATTTGACTCGCAATGTTGTTCAGAACTTGACTCGCGAAGGGGTTTTTCGACCATGGCACGACCGTGCTTGCCTTGAAGTTGATTCTAGTGATGTGGGGTAACTATTATTTCCTTGGAAGTGATGTTTTATTATTGAAATTAAGATACATATTTATGATGAACAAACTATGTATTGTTTGCGGCACACTTGCGTGAGACGAGACATAACTCAGAAAAGGTGAATGTTGATTTGTGCTAATTTGTACCCGTTTTATGATGTGACCGTCTATTGGTTTTATTTCAGTTCATAAACTTGATATTTCTCATTCAGTTCATGTACGCATTGTACGAATTTATTATTATAATCTTCAATTGTCTTTTGTTATATGTAAAATTTAAGTTTATAGTATAATAATTGTAATATTAAATGAAATGATAAGGAATTATTTTGCAATACCTCTTTGGTGTAAAATTTGGTGCAGGTCTTCCTTTTATTAGCACCAAATTTAGGTGCATTGACAATTTTGCACTTTTTTGGGTGCAAAATTGTTGTAGATTGACGATTCATTTCGAAACAAAACCAAACTTGTTCACATCCTCAGCCAATCCGGCAGTGAAGCCAGTTGATCTAGCCCATCCAGTTCTAGAGATTGCAGGGATACGATGTTGCCAACAAATGCAAGAGTAAGGCGTTTAAGGAGACGGAGGTGTTTCATCTCCTCTGCCACACCAACATCGTATTTGTAGCTCCTCTAGAGCAGTGAGTTGCTGCAAAAACCCCTCCGAAAAACAACTCCCTATCTTGCAACCTAGTAACTCCAACTCGGTAAGAGTATTTAGGCCTCTAGAGGCTGATGTCAGCGTCAACGACTCACATTTTATCAATATCTAGAACCACCCTTTAAGATTGGGTAACCTACTCAATTTGAGCTTCTCCAACGGCGGAAATTTTGCAGTTTCACAGCCAATTACTTCATTCTCCTCCACAATATACTCCAAAGCGTCAAGATGATATAAATCCAAGGACTTAAGAAGAGGAAGATCACCAAGTGGTGAAACATGCCTAAAATTTATGCAGTCTAGTATTAACATCCGAGTTATATTTTTCATACTTCTCATCCAAAGAGCCAACTCGCAACCCATATATCCCCTAAGCTACCAGATTTGGATGAGGTTCAAGAGCTTCGAGTACCTTCTCATCCTCCGTCATTTCTGTCAATTTGGAGGATTTGCTGTGACCTGCCCAACGGAAGACCAAGTCACAAAGGTTTGGTTTCTTGACGAGATTTGCTTTCTTCACAATCAAGTGGTTTTTTACACTCTCCAAATTCATAATTTCAAGTCTACCCCCAAGATTCAAGTTTTCCAATTCATCAAGTTGATAGCCTATTCCAGCACCAACTATGAACAAACTCAATGTCTTTAGAAAAGTCAGTTCCCCAATTCTATAACGCATATGTTTTAAATTCCATCATCCTTTGACACAGATTAGTCATGCTTCTAATGTTCTTGAGCAAACTCTGGAGTTGATGACACTCTTTCAAAATCAAGATTTGCAAATTATAAAGGCAGCAAAATGTATGAGGAAGAGTACGGATAGAAGAAAATGACAAGTTCAAGCACCGCAACAGTTTCAATTTGCCTATTGCACTAGGCAACTCTTCCACGTCCATCATCTTTAGTTTTAGAATTCTCAAACGATTGTAGTTCATGATGGTGGTTAATGTGGACACTTCTATTGCTATACTCGAAGAAATAAAGTTAGAATTAAATTTGTACCAATGTACCTCGCGTATTTTGTTATTCAATGCACTTGTGTTGCTGCTCTCTATTTCTGCCCCAGGAAGCGAGATCATGAACAAGATCATGCATTTTAAAAGTGGTTTCTCCTTTACTACTTGTATCAACTTCTTGAAAAAAGGATCTCAAACTCAACTCATTCCATATTTGATCTCCAACGTCCTCCACTTCTCGTTTTCCATTTGATGCTATGCATCCATTTACCATCCAATGAAATATCAGTTATGTCTTATCAAATATATGATCCTTTGGAAAAACCGCACAATAGACAAAACACCGTTTCAATACAAAAGGGAGATAACGATAACTCAATCTCAAGACTGGCAAGATTGAATTTTCTTCTTGGGGGAGATTCCGCATATGACTTTGTTTGACGATAATCCATTCCTTTTCGTCTCTATGAAACCTCAAAAGACCTCCAAGAGCTTTAGCCGCCAAAGGAACACCACCACATTTCTTCACAATACGCCTTCCGAATAGCTTCCAAGTTACCATGTGGTTGCTCATTCTCCGGTCCGAAAGCTCTTCGCCTGAACAAGAACCAACAATTCTCTTTCGACAAGCCCTTCAAGCAATGAGAAGGAAGTGTTCCCATGATAAAGGGGATTTCGAAAACGATGTTTCAATTTTCGTTTCAATAAAATTAAAGATAGTAAGAGTTAAAAAAAGATGGTAAGCACATTCGTTCATACATAATAAAGTATGAACAAGTGAACATGTAGACCATAGTATTTTACTAGTTACTAATACAGATTTGGGCTTGGAGAGCTGTTAAAAATGACCTTGGAGAGCGGTTATAACAACTCTCCAAGTAACAGCTGTCCAAGCTTGGACAGCTGATAAAAACCGCATTCCAAGCGATTCACTAAGAAAGCGGGTTTTAACCGCATTCCAAGCGATTCCACTAAGACAACGGTTTGTAACCGCTGTCTAACCCCTTTTTTTTAATTTTTATATATATATAAATATTTTTAACATCCTGTTTATATAAAACCAAAACCAAAACTAAAAACCAAATTTTATACCACACGATAATTAATTGTCCAATACCAAAACATCAAATAAATTAATAAATGTATGCATACACATCATGAAATAAATATTAATCGTCCAATACAACAAATTAAAACATGCATATCAATACAAATATATATATATAAGTAATATGCTATCAAAAGTTATCTCAATCTATCTATAATTATACAAGAATCGATTGTAAAGGTACCATGTCCAATCCATTTTCCATTTGTTCATTCTTTGTTTGGAGTAAGACTTGACCGGACGATCATAGACAAACTGCAAACAACGATCAATTAATCAATATAGTTAGATATATAGTATGAATTTTTATTCAATTAATAATAATTTAAATAAATCGATAAATTGACTTACGTTGATAGGGACCGCGGTTTGAGAAGCGCGTATTATATCTTCAATATAACAGCACACAAAATGTCCACAGTGATCACTATCTCGTTGCCTCGGTACCTGTTGATTAGCAATATAATCACGTATTACAATTATAATTATTTTATATTAATTTGATAACTTAATAAATTATATTTACCTTAACATTATTCCAGTTCACTTTATTGAATTTAGCTCTTGAGCCTTGATTAGGAAGGCGACTCCGATACATCGTCATCACACTATTATTATTAGAATTAAAAAATAAAGTTAGATTAAATATGCATAATTTTAATAAGTAAAACAAATCATTATATTATAATATTAAAGATGAACTTACGCTTCCATGTACGAAGTAAGATCAGGTCGATTTGAAGCCAACCCATTCGCAGCTGGATCCATAAAATACACACTTAATGTGATCATATTTATGGCGACCAGCACCCAATGATTCCTATATTATATTAAGAATATTAAATTAACTATAAATTTAGCATATGTGCAAATATCATATATATTATGAATATAAATTTTAACGAAATATTTATTGTACTCACCCCATATTTGTTGGCCAAAAAATGAGATGATCTTTGTCAGTATAACTCAGCATATGAGAAACTAACCACTCCATGGTTTGTGCCCTATCTCCCATTAAGCAAGACACTTGGGGGGAGACGAAGGAATACATTCCACATGCTCGAGGATCTCTGGAGAGATATACCTCACCCAAATATCTTTAACCAACATATATACGCTAATTAATATTTAATTTGAAAACTAAACTATATAGAAAGTAAATCATCGAGAATTAATTAGTAAACACATACATGAGGTATATAAGGCTATGCTCGTTGCACTCAACCACTAGTCGTTCACGACTTGATCACATGCTCCCCGAAAGCAATGTATTCTTCAATAAATTTCATGAAAGTAAGCATTCATAGGGCGCGGATCATATCGAAATCGAGAGGACTCCACTTATCACTTGCGACCGTATTCTCATGCGGTGTAGTAGTCGTGATCTAAGTCTCCAGACAAGGGATAACCAAGTCTGCGATCACCAATAGTGGAGTCCCTCGTTATCTCCCTCTGACTCGCTCCGACACCCTTTGATTTCTGTTTAGACTTTTGTGGTGTCGATAGTTTCTACAATCAATTTGCAATATTATTTAGAACGACAAATAAGATAATGAAATTTAATAACATATATTAAATTTACCTTCATGGTGAGAGAGACCAGTTTAATTGGCCATTCGATGAAGTGCCCGACAGCCGTTCATTTGTGACAACTTCATCAATTGGTTTAGCACTTCGGGTGAATCATCTTCTCCGATTATGGGTGCATCGAGTGTGACCTTTACGAAAAAACCGAGTGATGGGACTACCATGAATAACTCCATCGGAGTTATTGAGCAACGTTCTGTAGCCACCAACCGAGTAGGATTCTCCAAATAAAGGTAGCATGAGGTCGGGTGGTATTGAATAAGATATTTAGTTAGAAAAATTTTAATATATATACTAGTCTTTAATTAAAATAAATGTGATACACACATCCGATACTGCCGGACGTCGTTTGAAGTGCCTCAATAAAATCGTCCCTAACATTAGCGAAAACATAGCATTAGCGACACTATTTTCCTGACTTGCTCCCCTTCAGAGGACATTCCGTGATGTGGCGTCTCTCGGACCTCACTTTGTTCCAACTCTTTTAGTCATCTGGGCAACCTATTCGAAGTATACCCACCATATTCATGGCTTGAAGAAGCGTGTAACATAGCGGCTAATGATGACCGTGGACGCCATATCAAGACTCCGTAGCGGCGGGATGCTCTCGGCGACCTAAAAGCCCGTCCAAGTAGATCATCGTAATGCAAACAAAGCCCGAATGTCTTGGCGTCATGGTGCGAGATAAACGCTCACCGAATTACAAAAGATTATTATTTAATCATTTGTTTAGAAATAATAGTTTGTAATTCAAATACAAATTAATGGATAGCTTACCCCCTTCTTCGATGATCTGTTGTACCTTTGAACAGGAATATTCGTCTCGAGCCTTTACGGTAGTTTGAAATACTTTCGAAGCGGGTAACAACAAAGTGACTCTCTCCGACTTTTTTTTTTTCTTATTTCTACGATAGTCATTAACGTGTCCCCTTATTAGATATATTAAAAGTAAATATAAAAACAAAATAAAATGTTAGGATTTTGATCTCTTTGATTTTCTCTTATGCGTGCATAACCTTTGTTAGAAACCCACGATATCAGCCTCCATCGATTTGGCTTGTTTGCAATTTTTCTCACATCGTAACTACAGTATAATAGAAATATGATAAACACTGAAAAGCATAGGGCATTAAATGATATTTATCAATTTTACCTGGAACTCATCATCCATAGATCGTCGCACAAACACTTCCCAGTATGGGGCCACCGATGGGCAATTCTGATACGCCTCTGGCGGACTAGCCGAGTAAAGACCAGTATCCGGATCTCGTGCTTGACTTCTCAGCCAAGCCCAAAAATTCTAGGCCAATACTCCGACATAATGATTTTGCTTCTTCTTTGAATGATCAAAGCCGAGAAATGTACTCTGTACGCATATAACATAACAATGTAGTAAATTTAGTAATCATACAACAACTTTCAATAAGCATATATATAATTAACATACCGAAAGTTCATCCCATAATCTTTCTTTCAAAGAAGTGAGTTTGTCGCTACGCCAGTCCTTGGATGGCAGCACGATAGGGATTATATGCCTAACTGCAGCTCCAAGGTAGAAAGACAACGTCTTACTATGTTTACCGATTGCCTGCCCATATTCATTGAATGATAACTGCAATAACAAATTATTTAATTAGATTCAACGATCAATCATATAATTACAATTTCAACTGTTCAATTGTAATAAAATTATCTGCACTTGTTTCCCCTTGCTACGAGCCCTCTTAACAGAAGACATCGTGACTATACCTCTACTGCGCTTATCCCCAGAGCTGCTAGTGGTGGGAGTAGAAGTGTCACCCTGATCCAAGTCATCAGTATGATGTCGATCATCATCACCATGATCCAAGTCATCAGTATGATGTCGATCATCATCACCATGATCTCCATCATAATCTCCACCATGATCTCCTAAATATACTCCATCATCATCTCCATCATCTAGGGATGTGGGCGGATAAGACATGATCCTGTAAAACAGAAAAACAACATTTAATAAATAAAAAACAAACAATATTTAAGGAAGCAGAAGAAATAACATTCAATAAAGCAAAAGAAACAACATTTAATAAAGTAGAAACAAAAACAATCAATAAAGTTAAACACATTTTTTTTTTAGCACTTGTTTTTTTTTTTTTCGCTTTTTTTTGGTTGACTTTTCTCGTTCATGACCATGAATGTTAACAAGATCCGGATTGTCATATTCATCCACATCGACAATTATTCTCCGAATACGGGCGTGAATTTGCAAGATCATCGAAAGAGGGTATGAGAATGAGTGAAGTTAAAAAAAAGATCATCGATAGTGTCAATATCTTCATCGACGTGTGGGTCGCTAATCTGTAACTAGTGTTAAATTTATTTGACAGAACCACGATGGACCATTTCTTATTAACTGGGTTGGGGGACATAGAAAATTTGTTGAGCTTTGACCGACCATTATGTAAGGGTCATTTAGATCCCACATTCTTCAAATCAACGCGATTTAACCCGGATCTTTCAACTTGGACCCGTTAGGGATCCTCACCCAACTTTCGAAGATTGGTTGTGGGTGAACAACATAATCGAAGTTCCCAAATGTTGAAAATCTATCCAAAGTAAGTAGTATTCGATTGATCCCAGTAGATATTTTGAAGAATGGACACCCCACTATTCTACATCAGACTTGTGGCATCATGATCTCGGTATAAAATGTGTATCCGATTAATAAGATAACACTTATGCGAATACACATGTCTATCGTGCATTCTAGATAACCACTTAACTCTTTCATTAACTGATTCTTTATCCCGTGACAACATATTCGCTACATAAACATTGAACCAGTCAACAAACATGCGATTGTGCTCAACTTCAATCCATGATCTATTTCTGGTGGGAAATGTCTCAACAAGTGCTTGGATGTGCTTGGTCAATAATAGAAAGCACGTCGACCATGTTGTGAAGCGATATGCATCCGTGTTAGTTCCTCCATACTAACACTTACAGATTGACCACCGGTAATGCCTTCACCATCCATCCTATTGGTGTACCGAGTAATTGAAAGTCCAATTGCATCGACATTCGGAATGAATTCAGACCAGTACTCGACTGCTTCTTCTACTAAATAGCGTTCTGCAATGCATCCCTCCGTCCTTGACATATTCATCACATATCCTTTGAGCACTTTCATATATCTCTACACCATACATCCATCGCATCTGGCGAGGCCACACATCCTTGTCTCGTGTACCAAATGAACGGTTAGGTGAACCATTATATAAAAAAAATGATGGAGAAATACATCTCAAGCTCACAGAGGCGTCCCGATACGATATGTCTTTGAAAACCAAGCAATTTTCTAGGATCTATGACATTGCTACTCATTGCCTTGAAGAACCAACATAACTTTGTTATGGTTATGCGACATTTTCAGCAAGATAGTAACGTATTGCAATGGGCAAGAAAGTCTCCATGATGACATGATAGTCATGCGATTTGATTCATCGGTCTCACGCCATCATCCGATACAAGTCTCATAGGTTGGACGAATAACCCTCTCGAACTTTCACATCCTTTAGCGTCAAGTAACTCTTTACTCTCATTCTTGGACGACAAGGTGTAAAGAGAGGTTAGAACGGTTGACCCTTTCTCTAAATGATTTTAATTATGCTCTTATTCCCATATCAATCATATCCATTCTTGCATTGTAACTATCCTTGGACTTCTTATTAGCTAGGAGAGTGTTGAGCAAGCTGGCACAAACGTTCTTCTCAACGTGCATTAGATCAATGAAGTGTCTAACATACAACTCTTTCCAATAGGGCAATTGAAAGAAAATTATTTCCTTCTTCCAACCACTAGTGGGGACACTCTTTTTTGCGAAGATCTTTCCATCTTGTGGTGTCGATATTCTTCATATCATTCAATACATCCGAACGACAATAAACGTGGTGCTTCTTTTTGTCTCGATTGTGCTATCGAATGCATAGGCGATTGTTCTGTACTTATGTGTTGGGTCCAACCACCTCCTATGTCTCATATAAACGGTCTTCCTACAATGACTCAATAGAATGTGATGTGTCTTCTTAGTACAACAAGGACATGCATCGGCCCCCTTCATACTATATCCAGATAGATTCCGTAGGCGAAAGTCATTGATAGTTCCAAACAACATGACCTTCAACTTGAAATTCTCCTTTCTACAAAGCATCATACACATCGACACCCTCATCCCACGCGAGCTTCAAGTCCTCTATCAAAGGAGCGGATATGCATCTATGTCGTTACCTGGGTTGTTTGGGTCCCGATATCAACATAGACAACATCATGTAAGCGCTTCATTCACTCTTTCGGGTGAAAGATTATAAACCAACAGAATCACCGGCCATGTCTTCGTGGTTGGTACTTTGGATACCAAACGGATTCATTAAAATCGGGTTGAGAGTGCAAGACACAAGTGTCGGGCTTACGCCAAATCTGGATGTCCGACATCGAATGTCTTCCTTTGGGGTGAATCAACAGGTGTCTTAGCATTCCATCTTTGATCCTATCATCATGATGCCAAGTTAAATTTCTAGCATCCACAAAGCTACTATACATTTCTCCGAATCTTGGTATTATCGAAAGTACCACAACACCTTTCGTGGGAGATTTATTTTTCTTATATAGCTTTAGCCCACACTTGGGACATTCATCGAGGTCTCAGATACTCCTTCGAAATAAGATACAATCACTCCGGGACAAGCATTAATTTTCTAATGTGTTAACCCGATGGACTTGAGCATTTGTTTAAGATCATATGCTCTCTAGCAAAGACATTTCCATCGAAGTAGACCACTAATTTTCCAAAGATACTTGTAAAAGCACTCATCTGGACAACCGGTGAGTTGTTTTTAGGTTGAACAATATCGACACACGGTGACAGTTTTGTTGCCTTCTTACACGACGCCTGATGGTAATCCGGCGAGAATCCCTTAACTTCTCTCGACATATAAGGGTGATCTCGCAGATCATCGTCATCCCCACTCGATGTATCAACAATAAGGCACATCATCGAAAATATATGCATCCACTGTATCTTCAAACCTAAAGTCAGTTTCTAGGTTGCTTGAGCTACATCCATCTCTTCTCTCACCATGATATGTCCAAACGGTATATGTTTTATCAATACCGTGAATCATCAAGTGGTCAAACAAACTTTCTCGACCACTAACGGTTTTTCCATTCATACATTTCCAACAACACGGACACGGAATGTACCGAGGGTCTGCAGTCAAAGGATGTCTAATTGCATGATTACAAAATTCTTTCACCCCATTCCTATACTCATCTGATAATCGATCTGCTCGAACCCACTTTCGATCCATATAGAACTAGCTACAAATGCCTATAGGAAATACAATATGAAGACTGTTTCTCAAGACAATGTATCTAAAATATTAAACCTAAAAGCATACCTAACTATACTTAATCTACATTCATTTTAATTTTCTAATGTATTCTAATGTACCATATATCATTAATCATCTTATTCATTTGAAACACACAAAAATTAATTCAAGCCACGTACTAACAACAATTAATCCAAGCTACTAACAACAATATAATTAAACCAACATTAATCACACACTAACAACAATATAATTAAATCAACATTAATCACACACTAACAACAATACTTTTGAATGAAACAACTAATACCTTTGAATGAAACGTTTAATACTTTTTAAAGAAACAACTAATACCTTTGAATGAAACACCTAATATCTTATTATGAAACAGCTAATATCTTTTAATGAAATAACTAATACCTTTGAATGAAACACCTAATACTTTTTTATTAATGAAACAACTAATACCTTTGAATAAACACCTAATACCTTATTATGAAACAACTAATACCTTTGAATGAAATAACTAATACCTATCAATGAAACACCTAATACTTTTTTATGAAACAACTAATATTACCTTTTAATGAAACACCTAATACTTTTAAATGAAACAACTAATACCTTTAAATCAAACAACTAATACTTTTGAGTGAAACAACACACAAATTGACAACCAATTAACCACAATCTAATCAAACAACAATTAATTCTAACATATAACAACAATTAAACTAAATTAAACAATTAACCACAATCCAAATTAACAAACAACAATTAACCACAATAATCCAAATAAATTAAACAACAACTAAAATAAAACCAATTAACCAATTAATTATTAATCTAACACTATATATAATATTCTAATATATATACACATATATATATATATACACACATACATATATAAATATACACACATACGTACCTATATATATCTAGAGGAAGGCGGCGGCGGCGGTAGGGAGGAGGAGGAGGAGGGCGACGCACGGCGGTTGGCCTGGGAGCTGGAAGACGACGCGACGCACGGCGGTTGTAGGACGTGGGGATGGCAACGCGATGTCGCCCGGCAATATACAAGCGATGGGGCGACGGAAAATGGAGAAGGGAGGAGGAGGGGCGACGGAAATTAAAAATGGAGAAGGGAGGAGGCCGGAGGCCGACAAAAAAATTGGAGAAGAAGGGAGGGAGGAGGATATTTGGACGCGAGCGAGATGCAGATCTGTAAATGAATGAATATACTCATTGGGGCTGATTATAAGCACCCTTACAGAGCGGTTCGGAACCGCTCTCTCTTGCAGAGCGATTCGAACCGCATTCCAAGCTCTCTCACTTGCAGAGCGGTTATAAAAACCGCATTGTAGAGCGAGCTTGAGCTTGTTCAACCGCTCTCTCTTGGAGAGATTACGAACCGCTCTTTAATTTTTTTTTTTTTAATAAAAACCTCTCAAAAAAGGCGATTTTTGGAGAGCTCTTTCTAAAAGGACTCTCAAAGTGGAGCTCTCAAGCTCAAATGTGTAGTAGTGAGTTTTAATAATCATTTGATATATATTAATTTACTTTTATATGTTTAAGGGGTATCAATTATTTATTTCGAAACATACCATCTACATTTAGCTTGGAAAATTAATTGAATAATAATTGCAATGTTAATTCCTGGATAATTGGGATTTCAACACACGCACAGTACATTTAATTTGCCACTAACTAATTAGCTGGATTTTGAATTTTTTTTTAAGGAACACGAATAAAAAAAAAAAAGCATCTTCTGTAATTACAGATTATATGTATTATAATTATTTAAATAAATATATGGGTGATTTTTTTTTATCCCTTAACTTCCATCAATTTTAATTTAGTTCACTAACTTTTTCTATTTTGAAATTCGTCCATTAAGTTTACCAAATCCATTTTTAATAATTCATCCTTTTAGCAGGTTAAAAAGGCAAAATAGTTGAATTTTATTAACCTATTTTAGCCGGTAGAAGGACCAAAAAGTTGAATTTGATAAATTTAAGGAACTATTTTCAAAGTCAAAAAAATTAGTGGACAAAAATTAAATTGATGAAAATTAAAGGACAAAAAGAAAAAGTTTACCCTAAATATATATACACGCACATAGAAAGTGAGATTCCTTACTTTCTCAACAAGTTCACTCTCTCTACTCCAGTCTCCTCTGGTCTCTCCTTCTCCGACAAATCGAAGCACCTTGGAAATCGAAGCTAGTCTTTTCTCTGGGTGAGTTTTCTTTTGTTTACTTAAGAAGGCACGTTTACATCGTTTTTTCCTTTTTTTTTTTTTTTTTGGGTTATTTTATATATCTTTTCTTTTAGAAGGGATGTCCATAGATCTGATAATTGCTAATGTGTGTGTTGTGCGTGAGTGTGTGAGCAAGAAGAAGAAACCGGTTAGGAAAAGCGTTCTTCTTCTTCTTAACTTTATTTTGAGAGCTACAATTAAACAAGAATTTCTTATGATTGTATCCTTTGCACTTCTATTCCTTTGCTTTTCTTACTCCCTCTTGATTTAAATATCATTTTGCACTTTTTAATGTTAATTAAATATGTTTTTTTAAAGAATTTATCCTTAAACTCACTAAAAGTTACTTAGATGGTAATAGATTTCAAAATTTTATGTAGAATTCCAAAGCTATTAACTAGGGTATTAATAAAAAGTCAATTATTTTTTTTAATATGTGTGCATATATTGTTGTGTTCTTGATAATGATTAGCTTTTATCAGATTCTAGGTGAATTGTTTGGGCCTCCTGTAACCATCCTTCTGGTAGAAATGTATCTCTAATCTTGGTTGTAATTTTTTGAGTATTCCTTAAACCCAACTTTTTAATGAAAATTTTTTTTTTCGATAAAAAAATATGTGTGCATATATTGGTCTAAAATGACTTACATTTTAAAAAAAGGGGAATATACCTTTTAATAATACTTCGCATCATCGTAATTATCTATTGCTTTTTAGAGTTGGTATGAAATAAACTTGTTCACCAAAAAAAAACCTGGTTTTATTTTTTACACTTGCTTATCACGATTACACTCTTTTAGTAATATAGGTCACACTCTTCAATTATCACGACCACATTCTTTGTTGTAATATTTATCACACCCTTCATTTTTATGAGTAATACTCTTTATAGTAAAAAGTCATACTCTTCGGTTATATAAGTCACACACTTTAGTAATATAAGTCACACTCCTAAACGGTTTCACCGTGAAACTTGTTCACTATATACTTTTGCCTTTGCTTTGTAATATAGGTCAAGCACCCATTAATGATATCATTTAATACATGTGATCTTATTTCTCTATTGATTTTAATATAGGAAATTACTAATTAATGATATATCATTTAATACATGCAATGTTATTTATAATTCAAAATAAATGTTTATTTCAATAAATCTCACAATACATTATTATTTCGAAACATACCATATTCGGGTTCGATTGTCCTACATTTACAGATTCTAAAACATATTGTCCTATATTTACATATTCCAAAACATGTCATGCATTTCCAATTCCGTAAAATTATTGTCCTTAAAACACGACCGTCAAATTCTTTGTCCTAAAAAATATTTTTCCTAAAATTTAATAAGATAAAAAAAAAAGTATTTATACACACAATTACAAATATAACGAGATGAAATAAATAAAGATATATACACACACTCTCTATACACACATAAAAATATCACTCTTTTTTACCTTTTTTTTTTCCCTATTCTTCTTTATACTACCTTTTAAAAAAGGGCGCGACTATTAACACCCACATTTTTACTTTCTACACCCCTTAAAAAATTTTGACAAAAAATATCCTTCTTAATTTAAAAGAAGTAAAAAAAAATTATTTTCGCTTCATCTTCCAAAGTTCATCTCCCCACCGGCTCATCCACTACATCTTCCTCAAATAATCATTTTTTTTCTTAAGAGTACTAAATTTAAAAAAGAACAATAAAGCTTCAGAGTTAATATTTGCATCCAAAGCTTTCAACCATAAAAATATTTAAGCTCTTGTCCCTCACTTTTATTCATATAAGAATTATAATAAAATGCTTAGTGTGGTTGAAGTTTGTTGTTGTGGGGATTTGCATAAAGTTGTCCTGAGGGGAAAGGGCATCCACGATGCTGGGTTGAATGCAGAGAGTTACCAACTTTAAAGAGACATTGAATGTATTGGGTTGAATACAGAGAATTGTGCAGAAGATGTTTGAATGTATTGGGTTGAATACAGAGAATTGTGCAGAAGATGTTGGACAATTTATAAAGAGGTGGCAGTTAGTATTTCAAACTTTAAAACAAAATTAATGGAGGGTGTTTTTATCAAGTGGGTGTGGAAAGTAAAAAAATGGGTGTTAATAGTCGCGCCCTTTAAAAATACTTCACACTTTTTAGCATATTTTTCTATTACTTGTAACATAGGTCACGTGGTAACTTGATAGTGTGTGATATCATTTATTTATCCTAAATAAATACTTATTCAAATGGACAAAAATTGATACCTTGCTTCTCGAACAAATTCACAGCTCAAACACTCCTGTCACTTTCTGGTCTCCTTATCCGACGAAGTCAAACACAGTCGTACACTTCAGGTGATTTTCTTAATTATGCTTGATTTTGTTTTTATTTTCTTTTTTTTGTTTTCTTATTTTATTTTATATTTCATGGCTTACATCAAGTTATAAAAGAGATTTTGACTGCAGATCCAATCATTAATTGATAATATGTATGTATGTGAAAACGAAGCTTATCTAGAAAATCATTAATCTTGTTCTTATTATGATTGAACTTTAGGAAAGAGCTGCAAATAAGAATTTATTATGATTGTATCATTGACACCTTTCTTTTTCTGCTTTTACCTTTCTATGAGGGATAGAAACAATGAAAGGGAAAGTTATACTAAAAGGAGATGCTAAACAATTCATGAAATATTATAATCTAATGTGGAAGATATTTTTTTAAGGCCTGTAACTTACGGGGGTGACAATTTAAGGATTGGTTAGTTTCTGTTCAGCAAAAATAGGACGCCAACTATTTTTTTGGCAAAAATAGGACATTTACTTTTTTTGACAAAAGTAGAACATTAATCTTTTTTGTTGTGATAAATATAGGTCATTATTCTCACACTAATGAGCCTAAATTTGCGAAAACTCAAAACTTAGGAGCCTACTTTTGCCAAACTGAAACTTACTGTTCTTAAATTATCATCCCTCCATAGTTACGGGCCTAAGAAAATATTTTTCCCTATTCTAATTTCTAACCCCATATACCAAGTATTTATAGGCAATAATTGCAATAAATGCTTATAGAAATTTCAAGCTTCCAAAGTGATTTTCTGAATTCTGGACGTGATTTGGAAGGTCATATCTCTCAGTAATATATGGTTGAAATTGAGTTGGACTTCCTATTCCACCAACCATGCATGAACTAGAATTTTTAGAAGAAGTTATGGGAAGAATACTAAACATTGATATATATGTTCATCAAAAGTGTACCACATCTTCTCCAGGCGGGAAAGAAGTCATCTCAGAGTTCAGGTCGCGCGTTCTCACCATGATATGTGGTCAAATAACGAACACTGGAGTAGCATAAGTGTGTATGTGTGCGGGTAGCTCAATATTATACGCACTGTCATTTATCTTTTAATTCAAACACCCGACAAGGACCAAACAATGGAAAATTAGTCGTAAAGTACAACTTTCAAGCTTCCAAAGTGATTTCCTGGATTCTAGACGTGATTTGGAAGGGTCATATCTCTCAGAATACTTGGAATCTGACGATGAGCAATTAATGGTTGAAATTGAGTTGTTCTTCCTACGCCACCAACCATGGATGAATTGGAATTTTCTGGAAGAAGTTATGACTAGAATGCTAAACACTGATACGTTCAGCGAAATTGTATTACATCATCTCGAGGTGGAAAAGAACTCGTCTCTGTCTTCAGATCGTTCTTACCATCACGGACATTGAATGTAGGATAGGTGTGTATAAGTGCTTGTAGCCCAATCTTATATGGTTGTCATGGGAGAAATGTTTTTAGGACAATAACTTCAGAGGAGTTCTGTTTTAAGGACAATAATATATGAACTTGGAAATATAGGACAATATGTTTTTACAATATGTAAATATAGGACAATATGTTTTTAAAATCTGTATATGTAGGACAATTGAGCCTTAATAAGTCCAATCGGGCAGAAATGTCAAGCGAGATTTGGGCTTGTTCGGGTTCGATTGTCCTACATATACGAGGATTTTAAAACATATTGCTCTATATATTTACAATTTTAAAACAAATTGTCCAATATTTATAAATTTTAAAACATATTGACCAACATTTTCAAGCCCGTAACATTGTTGCCCTTAAAATACAATCCCCTAAGTTAATGTCCTTAAAAAAACATTATTCTCGGTTGTCATTTATCTTCTAATTCAACATCCGACAAGGATTGGTCTTCTTCTCTTTGATCCAACGAGTTCTTGTTGTAAACAAGAATGCCATCATAAACAACGACAAATAAGTCGATAAAGTCTAAAGAAGTGTTTGATTCAGCATCCGCATTGGATAAACCAAATTGTATACAAGACATCAAATAAATCCTCGCGGGTTATGAAAGTTGTATTCTCAATCATCTCCCAACTGGATTCTGATTTGATGGTAGCCGCTATGAAGATCAATTTTAGAGAATACTTCCGCACCAGCTAGAATATCAAACATGCATGTCATCAATTAAGTGCTCGTCTTTCAATACACATCCGCCATGAACCATCTTTTTTGGAGTTAAAAATTCAAGAATAACACGAGGACTCAAACTATCCTTTATAAAGCCTTCATTTAGCAACTCCAACACTTGTTGGTTTAGATCTTCAAGCTAACTTGGACTCATCCGATAATGAGACTTGCTTTTGAAGAACAACTCCAGGAATAATTTGGTATAGGTGAGAGTATATGAGGTAAGTTCTTTAGGGCGACATCCTTGAATTCGTC